>JAULJZ010127480.1:0-27513 GCA_032270985.1 Heliamphora pulchella | reverse complement strand
GCTGGCGCTTCTGTGCAGAAGCTGGACGATGGGGGGATTTTGGCTCTCTCTTCGCCGCCGACTGTGCTGACTGCTACTGTTGCGGCAGCGACGGCGCCGGCAGTAGTGCTGCCGCCGCCAGGTATGCCTTTTGGTTCTGCAGGCTTTCCCGGTGAGTACCCGAATCGGGTTTTCTTCGACGATGAAAGATCAGAACACGGGATGACAATTGGGTATCGAAAGCCGCCGCAAACGCTGCCGCAGCCACAGCCTCAGCCGCCGGTATCGCCGTTCAAACCAACCGGGGTTGTCGATTTGGCGTCCCCTGATTCAGTTTCAAGGTAATCCAAACTTCTTTTATTTTGATTTCATTTGAATTCATCCCTAATTTTTTATATTATCTCTGTATGCTTATCTTTGATCTAGAGATTCTAGACCTGATTTGGAGTTCCAAAATTGATTTAATTTTACAGTGATGGTAGTACAACAAACCCATTATCTCGCCAAAGAGGCTTGATTTATCAAGATCCAGTTTTCCAAAACCCCTCTGGGAACAACAGGATTCCTCCTAATCCTATCTCCTCCCCTGTTGATCCAAAGTTGTCCGATTCAAACCCTAGGGTTCAAATGCAACAAGTTAAAGATTCTGCATATTCATTTCCAACTCAATTTGATCAAAATCATCAGCAATTGAATCCACCACAACAACAACAATTCATTCAGGCCGGCACTCATTACATTCACCACCATCCAGCCGGGGCAGTGCCGATGACATCTTTCTACCCTATATACCCGCCTCAGCAACAGCCCATCCACCACCAACATTTGCTTGATCAGCAGTTCCAATTGTTTTATATGCCTGCTAGACAGGCCCAAGCTTATAATATGCCCATTCAGCAATCCAATTATACCGAGACGGGTAGCGTCTCTTCTACCCGGCCCCAAGCACCTCCACCTTCTGGCATGATCCCTCCCTCCACAGCTTACAACACCGCCAGAAACGTTCCTGCTCCTAAACCCGAAATGGCTTCAGGCATGTACAGAACTGCAACCGCGGCTGCCCAGCCTTTAGTTCAAGTACCTTCAAGTCAGCACCAGCCGCAATTTGTCGGTTTCTCTCAGTTTCATCATCCCTCTCAATCTATGGCCCCTACTTCTGCATCTGCTGCTAATTATGCTTATGACTTTGCCGATCCTTTGCATACCCAAATGTATTACAATCAGCCTCTGGCATCCCAATTGGCTGCTCAATACCAAACCATGACATCAGCACCACCGGCTGTGGTGTCACCTGAGGTTTCTGCTCAGCTTCCTACAGACAACAACATCAAGCAGCAAATTAGGACTTCTCAGGCATGATTAAGGATGAGTTGGGGAGGAAGAAACAATTTTGCAGCAATGGATTTGGTTCGCCTTTGAGTTTTCTATTATAGCGTCTGTCTTCGTGTTTGTGGTGGTGCTTGTGATTTTTGTGGTCTGCATTTGTGGTAAGTAATAAGAAACTCGGGTTTTGTTTATCCTTTTTTTTTAACCTTTATTATTTACTTGTATGATATATTGTTGTTATGATTGGGGAAGAGAACGAAAGCCATATGAGATCATACTGTAAAAGCTCGAACTCGTCTATTGATTTGTGTCTATTAAGTCTTGTATCAGTTAATGAATAAGTGTAATATATTATAGCTAGAGATTTTGAGTGAGATGTCTGTTTCAGATGTTGGTGCTTCTTGGTTCATGAATTTGGTTGTGCATACTCCACTTTTTGCCCACTTTTTGCTGAGATGATCTTGAAATGGGGTTATGTAGTCTTGTTAGTTTCAAAGAGCCTCGATTCCAAGCTTCACTTACTTTGATTGACATATTTTAGTTTCGGTCATATCCTTTTTGCTTCTCAAATTTTATTTGTCTTATAGTTCTTGTCAATAATTTTCTTCTAGTTCTATATATGTCTGTATCTATCACCCTAAACTGTAGAAGCACCGGCTTAACTTAATTTTTTCTGATAGGTAACAAAAAATTTATAAAAAGGCAAAAAGGGGCACAGCAAGGGGATGCCACTGGAAAAGGGGAAACCCCATATAGAGGACAAACAGAAGGACCTCTCAGGGAAAATAAAGATGGGGCAGGGTGGGTTTCACAAAATTCCCTACAAAAATTACAGAAAGGATGGCTTTATGAAGGCAACCGTATCATCAGTTGAGGGTGAACCACGCTCAGACAACTAGCTATACAAACATTATAGAAACGATGACTCTATGAAGTCAACTGTATCATCAGTTGAGGGCACCTCACGCTCAGATAACCGGTTGTACAAATTATACGGGAGAAAACCCTTCAGCCTAAACAATGAAGACTCGGTCCTATCAAAAGATTTGTTGTTTCTCTCATCAAATTAAGCACTACAAACACAAAGGAATCAACACTCATACCCTTTTGTGCCTCCTCGGGTCCCTTTCACCCCTCCAACTTAACAAAACCCCACTGATGTCCCTCTCAAAAACCCAATTCATACCAGAAAGCATCAAAACAAAGTTTCACAGTTCCTTGGAGAGCTCATAGTGAGAGGTCGCAGTGAATAAATAGATGTGAGACAGATTCTCCCTCGTTCTTACACTTGCACAGGCAAACCAATTTGCACCGGTTTAACTTAATTAAACTCCTTAATTCTATTTCTCCCCATTTCCTCATCACAGCCCACTTGTTCCATTTCAAAATACTTAGAATGGTCATTAGGTTTCTTTTATTCGGCCTTGGACGCCATCAACTTGCAAGTAATCACAGTTTTACTATCTCAGCTCATTCCGCCTCTCCCCTCTACCCACCCACCCACACGCACAAAAAAGGCTTATTCAATTTCTTTTATTCTATTGTATTTTAGAGTTTCAATTGCACTTTGATTTCTGTGTTGGTAGTCTCATAATCTCTTCATGAATTTTTGCTTAACAACTTAGGTTATGTTTGATAATTCCGATGAGATTTAAATAAGGTAGAAGGATAGGACCCACAATTTTTGTACAACGTGGATTATGAACAAACTCCACAATACAAATGTGGAATTATTGATTTCGTTGGAGAAATTTTTTTAAAAATGAGCTCCATGTATCCGCTTATCTAATCCTGGCACACTTTAATCCGGAATAACAAACAAGCTAGTGTATGAAATGCAAAAGGATAAGGCTTTCTTTGGTGTTACTTTATTTTGCTTGGAACCCAATTCTGACTGTTCACCTTCCTAGGGTTGATACAGTTTATTCATGCTTGTTTTTAGTCCTGAAGATTTGTTTTTTGATAAATTGTTTATCCTTCTTGTACCATTTCATAATTTCCCTGGGTGTACTAGTTTTTCGCCCTCCCTTTTTGGCAATTCTTATCATTTATATTTTGTGGTTGATTACATGGCTTTCTTCTCTCCTCTCTCTCTTTTTTGGAAATTGGCTGTAAGCTATAGCTTACTATCTTTTAATTTAACAATAATGTTACGAAACTTCAAAGAGTTGGTCTAGTGATTGAGGTTAGAGACTTAAGATTTTGCTTTCTCTTAGGTCTCAAGTTCAAAACCTCTTAGTTACGATCAATTCTTTGAGACCAGTCTATATGAGATTTTGTCTTGGCTTTCATTGGAATACCCGTAAGTAGGCGGTAGAATTAGTTTTTCAGTATTAGTTGAGGTACACGTAAGTTGGCTTGAACACCCTGAGTTATAAAAAAAAAATAATAATAATAATGTTATGGTGTTCATGTTTGATGAAACATTTGGATACATGTTGCTGTGATCTTTCATGAGTCAATACTTGTCTCATTAAATTCCAAATAAAAATATGTAAAACGCAAATAAAAGGGGTGTCAATAAGTTAATATAAATACTAGAGACCACAACATGTAATATCCAAAAGTGAACAGCATACACGATCACCACAACATTACTCTTAATTTAAAGTCACAAAAAATTAAGAGTTAAATCACAACATTTTCTTTTTACATGGTGGGTTAAGTTCATTTTTTAACTAAACGAGATTATTTATTTATTTGGCTTAAATTATGAGCTGTTTGGGATAGCTTATTTTGATTTGATTTTTTTTTGGGTATGTAGTGAAATTTAGCCTGATATATATATATATATTTTTTGGGAATGTAGTGAAATTTAGCCTGATATATATATATATATATATATATATATATATATTGCTTTCCAAGCTCTTCTAGCTGAAAGTAAGAAGAAAGGTAAACAGAAAAAAAAAATCTTTGACAAAAAAAGTGTTATTTACCAATTAACCCTTCATATCAAAACTAGATAACCCATAAATATCAATATTGTCCTCATCACACCCCCGACTTTGGGCGTTGATATAAACCATTAAACCAAAAAATGGGACCATTTTCTTTGTTTGGTTCAGTTTGATCATTCAACAGAAAGCCGTTAAAAAAAAGAAAGTAGATAAACATGGAAATATCTTGGTGTATCTTGTAAGCAAGTATCTCGTGCTCTGGGTATGACTTTTATAACTGCCTTTTGTGATTTTTTCCTATCGAAATTGAATTTGATTGAATTATCATCATCACCTGGTGTAGAATATGTAGTTATGTTCAAATGACTCAAGTTGACTATTAGTCTAATAACTTGAATAAAGAGCTTGACAACGTGGCCTAAAAGTTTAAGCTAAAATTATTTGTAGTTACTTACAAATTTCGGTATATACCAAATTCAGTTTCTATCGATTGACAGTTTCTATCTTTTATCGATGTAGGATAAGTATCACAATACCCCCTATTCAAATACGCGATGCATTTGTCGTGTGGTCCAAGTTCTTCCCCTTGTTAGCCTAAGGATTTTTTATTAAGATTTTGATAATTTTCATAATTTATTTTCTAAAAATAATTTGATTTAAAAGGATAATAATTAATATTTCTCAAAAGGTAGTATTGACACAAAATAAATAAATGAGTTGACACATTTTAGTCTTATGAGATGACTTATCTCTCAAATGGATTAAACACTTGAGTATTCTTGAATGAGAATATTTTGTGTTGACCCAAATTGATAATTGAATAAACACTTTAAGACAAAGAATACTTGAAGATATCAAGTGTGTCAACACCTTTGAGAAAATGAGTTAGCACCCTAATAGATTTGTTGAAGATATTTCAGGTATCAAAAATTAGTGTCAACATAAATAGATTTTAAGTCAATATAAAAGAACCAAAACTCTCTGCACTCAAAAAGAGTCGATACAAACTGAGTTTGAGTCGACACAAAAGTGGTTCCTCACTTCTGTTATTCGAAACTTTAAGTCGTCACAAAAGAAAAATGAGTCGACAAAAAAGTATCAAGGTCACCTGCAGAATTTTATGAGTCGACACAAATTGAAAACGAGTCGACACAAATATCCTGAGCCCACATGAAGAAATTTTGAGTTGACACCAAAATTTAAATGAGTCGACACAAATCACTTGAGGGTTCCTATAGATTTTAGTGTCAAGACCAAGGCAATATGAGTCGACACAAATTGCCTTCTCTGAAAATCTGAAAAACTATTGAGTCGACACCAAAACTAAATGTGTCGACACCGTTGTGTTGATGAGAAAGATTGCTGAAATTGTGTCGACCCCTTTGAAGATCAGAGTCAACCCAACCACTTGAAAAACCATGCCCTAGACATTTTGTGTCGACCCAAAAGCTTTTATGTCGACACATGCGACGAAAATTTAAATTCGCGACAGAGTTCAACGATTTGATTTTTGGTATTAAATGCCCTCACCTATCTCCAACGGTCATAAATCCTCAAGAGCTTATATAAGGAGTTGCTCCTCAGCATTTAAATATCTGGAGACTTACAATCACTATTCTATTGCTTGATTCAAACTCAAAATTTTCTATCTTTCATTTATTACTGTAACTCCAACTCTTGTATCTCATTTCTCTTTACCTCTTCATTTATTGTCCATCAATTCTGTAAAGAGAGTGGGTAATTCTCATTTAAGCACTTCATTTATGTATCTAATGGTGAGTCACCATTTGTCTTTTGAATGAGTAAGTAAATTTCATCAAAGAAGAGCTTAAAAGTGATTAGAAGAAAACAAGATATTGTTTTCATAGGATCATCTTGAGGCTGTTGGAAGGCCTTTGAATGTGCCCGTAAATATTCGTATCTTGGTGGATATTCTCAAGGGAAGCCTTGAGGTTGTAAGGCTTTGAATACGTCCGTGAAGCATTCTACATAGTGAAAATTCTCAAAGGGAGACTTGAGGAGTAGACGTAGGATTGAAAGAACCCGAACCACTATAAATCTTTGGTGTCTGGTTCATTCTCTATATCCCTAACCTCTTTAATATTTGTATTATTTTAATCTTTGATTATCTTACTTTATTTGTTTACAATATTAAAAAGTTTTCGAAAAGATTTTAAAAATTATTATTATTTTTTTAAGACCTAATTCACCCCTATCTTAGGTTGCCTAGAACTAACAATTGGTATTAGAGTTTGGGTTCTTATTTTTTACTTAACAGTCTAAGAGTTTATATGGAAACAACTAGTATCGAACCTATTCAATCTGAAGGTCAGTTGACCAATAGACCTCCCTTATTTGATGGAACAAATTACAATTATTGAAAGGCTAGAATGAAAATATGTATTCAAGCCGTAAACTACGACCTTTGGAGGATTATCATTAATGGACCCAAAAGACCCACCAAGACCGTTGAAAGAACAATCGTTCCTAAACTAGAAACTGAATAGATAAAGAATGACATTAGAAAAACTCAAAGGAATGCTAAAGTTATGAATCTCCTATATTGATCACTTAATCCCAATGAGTTCAATAAGATCTCTACATGTGACACCACAAAAGAAATATGGGACAGACTTGAAGTTATCCATGAGGGTACTAACCAAGTAAATAAGTCCAAAATATGCATGCTTGTCCACAATTATGAATTGTTTAAAATGAAGCATGATAAATTCATTTCTGATATGTTTACTCGTTTCACTGATATTGTTAATGGATTAAAATATCTTGGAAAGATTTATACCAATGCAGAAATGGTGAAGAAAATTCTTAGATGTATGGCTAAGAACTAGGAAGCTAAAGTCATAGCTATCAAGAAGTTAAAGACCTCAACACTCTTAGTTTGAAAGAACTTCTTGGATCTCTCATGACTCATGAAATGAATATCAAGATGGACGACGAGGATGACAACAAAAAGAAGAAAGGCATTGCCTTCAAGTCCTCAACTCATGACGAAGAATCCGACGAAGATTCCTCAAGTGATGAGAACGAAGATATGACCCTCATCACGAAGAAGTTCAAACGGTTTCTTAAAAATAAGAAATAAGGAGGAAGAAAGTTCTTTAAGAAGGAAGGACACCGAAACGAGCCTACCAAATACAAGGGTGATTCAAGAAAATTCAAAACTGATTAAAAGAAAGTTGAAATAATTTGCTATGAATGCAAGAAACTTGGACATGTCAAGGCTGAATGTCCTCTACTCAAGAAGCAATTCAAAAAGAGCTTCAAGAAGGCTATAATAGCCCATGGGGCGAAAGTGATGATAGTAGCCCCGAAGACGAAAAAGAAGAAAACGCGGTTGCAAATCTATGCCTCATGGTTAAGGAAGATGATGACGTAACCCATGACTCTTTCTCTCTTGATGAATTACAAAATGCATTTGAAGATTTATATGATGAATTGAGAAGAATGGATGCTAGGAACTCTATTTTAAAAAGGTTAGTTCTTTTCTCCACAAGTGAAATTGAAATTTTGAAAAATGAAAAACTTGCTTTAATAAAACAAATTTCTGTTTTGAAAGATGAAAACAAAGCCTTGATTGAAGAAGTTGAAGACCTTACCAAAACTGTTTACAAGTTCACTCAATGAAAGAACAACTTAGACAAACTCCTCGGCATACAAAAATGTGTTTTCGACAAAGCTAGGATTGGGTATAGATCAAAGAAGAAACAAAAGTTTTTAAGTAATATTTTTATCAAACCATCTTCTAATCATACAAATGTTACATGTTTTCATTGTTATGAACATGGATACACTGCCACACATTGTCCACATAGAAAATCTTCTAATTTACCTGTCAAGAAGGTTTGGGTTCCTAAGGGAACACATCCTCAAGGAACTAACTCTAAAGAACCGAAAAAAATTTGGGTACCAAAAATTAGAAATTGATTCTCCTTACAGGTATGTTTCAAGTCTTCATTCAAGGAAGAAATATGGTACCTTGATAGCGCTTGCTCAAGACACATGACAGACAATCAATCTATGTTTTCATCTCTCAAACCAAAAGATGGTGGATTTATAATATTTGGAGACAATAGCAAAGGAAGAATTATAGAAATTGGTTGTATCGGTAAAATTCATTCCCATTCTATTGAAAATATTTTGCTTATTGATGGTTTGAAATATAACCTTCTTAGCATAAGCCAATTTTGTGACAAAAGCCACAAGGTTGTCTTTGATCATGCTAAGTGTGTTATTGAAGATTCAGCCAATAACAATGTTATTTTTGAAGGTCATAGGTATGAAAATATTTATACATTCATTCTAAATGACCTTTCTAAAAATGACACTAAGTACTTAACCGCCTTGAGTGATAATAGTTAGTTGTGGCCTAGAAGGCTTGGACATGCACACATGAACTTGATTTCTAAACTTTTGAAAAATGAATTGGTGATTGAGTTACCCCAAATCAAATTTGAAAAAGACAAAGTGTGTGATACATGTCAACAAGGCAAATAAGTTATAAGTTCTTTTTATTCAAAAAATGAGATTTTAACTTCTAGACCCTTACAACTATTGCACATGGACATCTTTGGTCTAACAAGGACTTTAAGCCTTGAAAGTAAGAGATATACATTTGTTATTGTTTATGACTTCTCTAGATACACTTGGGTGCTTTTCCTAACTCATAAGGATAAAACATTTGCCTTTTTTGTAAAACTGTCTCGGAGAGTTCAAAACGAAAAAAAATTTCAAATTACAAGTATCCAAAATGATTATGATAGAAAATTTGAAAACAAAAATTTTGAAAAGTTTTGTGATGAAAATAGTATTAACCATAATTTCTCTGCTCCTAGAACCCCTCAACAAAATGGAGTTATTGAGAGGAAGAATAGGACATTGGAGGAAATGACTAGAACTATACTATCTGAAAATAATCTACCACCATACATTTGGGCCGAAACTGTCAACACAGCTTATTTTATCATGAACAGAGCCATGATAAGAGTTTCTCTCAAGAAAATTCCATATGAGCTATGGAACGAAAAAAAACCTAACATCAGCTATTTTTGCGCCTTTTGGTGGAAATATTTTGTTTTAAACAACAGCAAAGAACTTTTGGGCAAGTTTGATGCAAAATTTGATGAATATATTTTTCTAGGATATTCTTTATCTAGCAAAGCCTAGAGAGTTTTCAACAAAAGGATTCTAGTTGTTGAAGAATCTATACACATTATTTTTTATGAAGTTAACCTTGGTTCTTAAAAAAAATTTGTGAAGATAATGTGATTGACATAGAAGAAGGTGTTGAAAACATCTTCATCAAAGAAAAACAGGAATCAAATTAAGAGAAAGCTTCATATCCTCAATAAAATGAAGTCCAACAGGCTGCCGAATCTTCAAATCCTAAAAATTTAAATTTTCCTAAAGAATTGAGGTATGCTCATGGTCACCCAAAAGATCTTATCATTTGTAATATATCTCAAGGTATTAAAACTCGATCTTCTCTACATAATGTTTGTGGTAATTTAGCATTTTTTTTTCAGACTGAACCAAAATATTTTGAGGAAGTCAAAAATGATGAGTTTTGGACATTTACTATGCAAAAAGAGCTTAACCAATTTGAAAGAAATAAGATTTAGACTTTTGTCTCAAGACCTAAGGAACACTCTATCATCAGTACAAAATAGGTTTTTAAAAGCTAAATGGATAAGAATAGAATAGTTATTTAGAACAAAACTCGATTGGTAGCCTAAGGTTACAATCAATAAGGATCCATCGATTTTGATGAGACTTTTGCTCATGTGATTAAACTTAAAGTTATTAGGATGTTGCTTGTTTTTGCATACTTTAAAAATTTTAAACTATATCAAATGAATGTCAATAGTGACTTTTTAAATGGTTTTATCTCGAATGAAATTTTTGTAAAACAACCTCTTGATTTTGAAAATCTAAATTTTTCAAATAATATTTACAAATTTTCCAAGACTCTTTATGGTTTAAAGCAAGCACCTAGAGCATAGTATGAAAAGCTAAACAAATTCTTGATTAAAAATGAGTTTTTTAGAGAAAAAATTGATACAACTCTTTTTATCAAGTCTCAAGAAAATGATATACTAGTTGTCCAAATTTATATAGATGACATTATTTTTTGAGCAACTAACGAATCTCTTTGTAAGGACTTTGCTAAGTGTATGTAGGGAGAATTTGAGATGAGTATGACAGGAGAACTTAACTATTTTCTTAGACTTCAAATCAAGTAAACACAAGAAGAAATCTACATCAATTAAGTTAAGTACACAAGGGACATATTGAAGAGATTTGATATGCTGAAAGCAAAACCTATGGAAACTCTGATGTATCCTACAACAAAACTTGACAAGGACGAAAATGGTATAGTAGTAGATGAAAAGCGATATAGAGGTATGATTGGATCTCTATTATATTTAACTGCTAATTGTCCTAATATAATGTTTAGTGTATGCATGTGCACTAGATTTCAATCTAGTCCTAAAGAATTACATATGACGGTCGTTAAGCGCATCTTTAGATACATCTTAGATACACAAAATCTAGGATTGTTCTATCCTAGAGAAATAGCTTTTGAGTCATTTAACTATTCAGATGCTGATTTTGCCAAATGTAAAGTGGATAGAAAAGTACAAGTGGAACTTGTCAATTTCTAGGACACTCACTAATCTCTTGGTTTAGCAAGAAATAGAACTCAGTGGCCTTGTCTACAGCCGAGGCTAAGTATATAGCTGCTAGTAGTTGTTGTGCACAAATTCTTTAGATGAAACAACAACTAGAGAACTATGATTTTTACTTAGATTATATCCCTATAAAATGTGATAACACAAGTGCAATAAATATATCCAAGAACCCAATACAATACTCCAGAACCAAATACATTGAGATTAGATATCATTTTATAAGAGATCATGTTCAAAAAAGTAACATCGAACTTGAATTTATAGGCACCAATTCTAACTTGCAGGCATATTTACAAAACTTTTAAATGAAGAAAGAATATGCTATATAAGAAGAGAACTTGGTATATTATGTGCTCTAAATTCATGATTAATATACCATACAAACTATGTCTTTTTAATGCATTTCAATGCTTTTGATATTTTTCATTGATATATGAAAAGTGTCGACACCACTTGAAAAAGTGTCGACACATATGTACTTGAGTTGACTCAAAGTTGTATAGAAGTGGCATGCGGGAAAAAGTGTTGACCCCTTTCTATATAGTGTCTACTCAAATTCGTTGTCTGACTCTCGGTAAATTTGGGTCGACCCAACTCTTAAACGTGTCGACTCAAATAGCCGAAAGTATCGATACCTTCTGAAAAAGTGTTGACACAATTTTCTATTTCTGATACCCACACTCAGGAAGAAATGTGTTGACCCAAATGACATTCGTGTCGATACAATTCTTTATGCCTATATAAGAGGCATCGGACCCACTAGTCGCGTCGTTTCCTCCCTCTCTCTCATGACTGTCCATCTCCCGTCATTTTTCACTTCTTTAAAAAATGAGTCGGCCCCTTAATCATCCCTCCTCTTTTCGATCCTCTCTTCGATCCAAGATGCCTTCGAAAACGATGGGTAAAGGTGTCAAACACACCTGAGATGCTGGCCCTTCAAACCCTAGGACTTCAAAGAAGAAGAAGATAACTACGACGGCGACGGCAATGAAAACTTGAGTGGTTGCGATGATGAAGGCGTTGAGTTTCAAATATTCAAAGTTTCAACAACTCTACCACTACTCCTTCGTCAATCGAAAGGTAATCCTTGGACAATCCATTAATTTTTCTTTCTTTGATTCAATTTAAATGCACTTCGAAGATTTGTTTTCCAGTCTCAGGTGGAAGAAACTACTACAAATCTGTGACACACACTATCCCACATTAGTAAAACTTTTCTATGCTCATATTCACGTTTCATCGATTCCAAGCACCACCATCACCACCTGGGTGAATGGAACAGAGATACAGTTGACCTCTTCCATTCTCAATGAAATTCTTTGCATTCCTAAGGGTGATATCTTTATTCCTTGCAACAAAAGATCTATTAACATTGAGGGATTTTCTTTTCATGACGCTGTCTGTCAAATTTTTGAAGTTGATGAGATTAACCTATCCAAAACCCTAGAAGCAAACTCTCTCAAGCCTAAGATGAGGATTCTACACCATATTATCAACCACATTTTTCTGCCTCAAATGGAAAATTTTGACGATATTTCTTATATGCACAATTTATTATGTGGTGCATCTTGGAATAGAAAAATCTTAATCTAGGTTTTCTATTTATTTATAATATGCTTCAATCCCATAGCAAATCAAACTCTTCCCTACCTCACGGCATGTTTTTAACCAAAGTTTTTCATCATTTTGGCGTAGAATTATCTATTGAGAAACTGGTCCCCTTCTCCAATCACGATTTGTGTGGTGCTTTTACCATGAAGTATATACAAATCACCAAAGTTAAAGGTGTTTGGACCACAAGACGTGGTACTCCATCAGTTTCTTAAACTCCTTTTACACCCCAAAATTTCTCCCCGATTCAAGTTGACTTTGGTTCTCCTGTTCCCCCATCTGCTTGAACTCGTACCCCAGGCCCTTCTAGTGTTCCATCTCATGCTCCTCCTCCTCCTGCACATTCTGGTATTTCATCTGCTTCTCATTTCTCTTTTGTTGCTCCTCAAGTTAATCTCTCTAAAGTAATTTCTTTGATTAAAGGCTTAACATCTTTTTTGTCCTCTTTTCAATCTAAAATCGACCAAAATAAGTTTGACCTAAATAGCAACATCTCTTCCTTGTCTGACAAAGTAAAACACCTTGACAAGACTAATCGTGCCTTACGTCGTGACATCGAGAACGCCACTGATGTTGGGCGAGCTTTGTGCAAGACCATGGATGACAGCCTTGTCTCCATCATCAATTGTAACAAGGTAATCCTCCGACAAGTGCGAAAGGAATACAACCAAGGTATCATCACCGCAGTTCACACCAACTCTCGCAAGGTTGAAGAGCACCTAAAATAGCACCAAGAAGTTTGGTAAAAACAATTCAAAGCCAAGGAAACTAAGGAAGGAAAGGCTACCCGCTTGAAGCGTGAAGCTGATCTGGCACTTGCTGCCACGTTGGATGCTATGGCTGTGGCTGAGAAAAAGGACGAGCGTGTCTTTTCCTATAAAGAGAAAGCCTCCGAGAGAAGACAGAAATAAGAAGCCAAGAAGAAATTCAAGCAATTCATGGATGACCGGTGACTACACCTCTTTTGATGATATCAAAAGGGGAGAAAGTAAGGTAAGGTAAGGAGAAGAAGAGAAGTGAAGAAAAACATGTACAAAATAAACATTTATCATTCAGTAGTTTTTATGATTTTTTTTAAAGAGAGTTGTAACTGTTAAACATATATTCTCTGTTGTTGTTGTTTGTGATGGTTGAATGGTTTGAACATACTCTGTTTCTATGGATGAATGTTTATGTGTTTGTGAATGTTGAAATTCCTATTGATAGCATAGCTATCTATATATCTATGTGGATTGTTGGGATTTAAAAATCACTTTGCACATATTTGTTTTGATGCACAAATTTTTTGATAAATTTAGAATACTCCCGAGTTAAATTTGGAAATCATCTTACAAAAGAATATTATACTGTTGATTGTATGCCTAGCTTTTAAATATGTATATCTTGTTTAAGACATATCGATAAGGAGAGAACTCTTGTTGAAAATATTTTAAAATATTTTCTAGAAAATATTGAAATTACTGCAATCATAAAAAAATGGGAGATTGTTAGTTTGAAGACTTTTTATTGAGATTTTGCTGATTTTTATAATTTTTTTCCTAAGAATAATTTGATTTAAAAGGATAATAATTAATATTTTTAAAACGATAGTATTGACACAAAATGAACAAATGAGTTGACACATTTTACCCTTATGAGATTACTCATCTCTCAAATGGATTAATTACTTGAATATTCTTTGTTAGTTCTAAGCAACCTAAGAAAAGAGGTGAATTAGGTCTTTAAAAAATAAATAACAATTTTAAAAAAATTTTAAAAATTTTTTAATATTGCAAACAAATAAAGCAAGATAATCAAATATTGAAGCAATGCAAAAATTAAAAAATTAGGAATAGAGAGATAGATCCGGACACCAAGAATTTATAGTGGTTCGGCTTTTTCTAAGCCTACGTCCACTGCTCAAGTTCTCCATTGATTATTTTCACTATACAAAATACTTCACGGGCGTATTATAAGTCTTTACAATCTTTAAGATTTCACTTGAATAAACTGAATGCTTACGGGTACATTCACAAACCTAAAACAGTTTCAAGAAGATCCTATAAAAATAAACCCCTGTTTTTTTCTAATCTCTCTTGAACTCTTTTTTGATGAGATTTACTCACTCACTCAAAGTATAAAGGGTGACTCACCCTTGAATACAATAAATGAATAGTATTAATGAGAATCACCCACTCTCTTTACAGAAATAATAGACAATAAATGATATAGTAAAGAGAGATGAAGAACAAGAGTAGGAGATTCAGCAATAAATGAGAGCTTGAGATTTCTGAGTTTGATTCAAGCAATAGAACAGTAAATGTAGGTCTCAAGTCATGGTAAATGCTGAGAAATTACTCCTTATATAAGCTCTTATGCATTCATGATCATTGGAGGTAGGTGGGAGCAATATATGCCAAAAATCCAACCGTTAAGATCTGTCGCGAGTTTGAATTTCTGTCGTGGGGGTTGACACACATGTCTTTGGTGTCAACACAAAATGTCTTGGGCAGGATCCCTTAAGTGGTTGGGTCGACACAAATATTCTGAGGGGTCAACACAATTTCTGCACACTACCTTGCCAACATCATGGTATCGACTCGTTTGAAACTTCAGCATCCGGAGGAGAAACTTTGTGTCGACTCAACTTGTCTTTGTGTCGACACTAATTTCTGCAGGAAGCCTCGGTTCTTTTGTGTCGACTCATCTTCAGTTGGTATTGACTCAAAAGTACTTCAAAATTCGGGAGGAGGCACTTTGTGTCGACTCATGTCTTCTTTGGTGTTGACACTAAATTTTGAAGAAAGCCTCGGTATATATGTGTCGACACTTGAGGTCTCTGGTGTCGACACCACAAATTCTTCAGGCAGCCTTGGGACTTTTGTGTCTACTCATCTTCAATTGGTGTCAACACCTCAAAATCTGCAGGTGGCCTCGGTTGTTTTGTGTCGACACAATTCCTATTTGTGTTGACCCAAACTTCCGGATACCAAAAGTGAGGATCACTTTTGTGTCGACACAAAAATGATTTGTGTCGACTCTTTTTGAATCCTGAGAGTTTCGGCTCTTTTGTGTTGATAAAAAATTTGTTTGTGTCGACACTAACATTTTGATACCTGAAGATTAATTTCATAAAAATATTAGGGTGTCAAACCATTTGATCAATGGATGTTAACACACTTGATAAGATTCAAGTATATTTTGCCTTAAACGTGTTTGACTTATTTTTCAATTGAGTTCAATACAAAATATTCTTATTGAAGAATATATAAGTGTTTTAATTCTTTTGAGAGGTAAGTCATTTCTTTTTGACTTAAGGTATCAACTTAATTGTTCAAAATGTGTTAACACTTTCATTTTAGAAATATATAATGTTATCCATTTAAATCCGTTTATTCTTAAAAAATAAATTGTGAAAATCATCAAAATCAAAATAAAATGTCTTTGAGCTAATAATCTCCTCTTTTTTGATCATTATAACCATATTAATATTTTTTTAAAAATATTTAAAAATAATTTTCAACAAGAGTTCTCCCCTTATCGATATACCTTAAACAACATACGTAATTATAATGACTAAGCATTCAAGATTCAGAAGGCATACAAATTTGATATGATTTGAAATAAATAATCAAGAAGCATTCTGAATTTATTACAAATTTGTATGAAATAGTGAATATGTGCAAAGTGATTTATCCTATCCAATCACATATCTAAATATTCATAGCCAAGCCATCAAACAAAATATGCATAGGTAGATATATCAACATAGATCATTCATTCATAGAAAAAATTGTTTAAACATTTAAATCAGTTAAACCATTCAACCCATTCAAACAATTAAACCATAAAAATTGTATGTGTTAAAGCTATTATATCTTCACTTTCAAAAACTTCAAAAATAAATGTTTTGAACTTCTTATTCTTCTCTTCTTTATACTCTCCCCTTCACTTACTTACATTTTCTTTCTCTCCTCTTTTTTTCTCCCCTTTTATAATCTTAAAAAAAATGGGGTTATTGATCGTCCATGAATTGCTTGAATTCCTTCTTTGCTTTGGCTTTGGCTTTGGCTTTTATCTTGCTAGCAGAGGCTCGTTCTTTTGCTGCGTGTGCTCATTCGTCTTTAGCTTCCGCCGCTGCCATTGCTTCATAACGAGCTGCCAGTGCCAGATCTGCTTCTCGCTTAAGTCTCACGACCTTCTCTTCTTTTGTTTCCTTGGGTTTAAATTGTTTGGCCCAGGCTTCTTCAATCCACTAAAGGTGCTCTTCCATCTTCTGGGAGTTGGCATGAACAACAGTTACAATGCCTTGGTTATACTCATTTTGAAACTTTGAGCCGACACAAATAGAAAATGAGTCGACATAAAAGTACCGAGGTCACCTGCAGAATTTTGTGAGTTGACACAAATATTTCGAGCCCACCTAAAGAAATTTTGAGTTGACACCAAAGTTCAAATGAGTTGACACAAATCTCCCGAGGGTTCCTGTAAAATTTTAGTGTTGACACCAAGGCAATATGAGTCGACACAAATTGCCCTCTCTAGAAATCTGAATAACCATTGAGTTGACACCTAAACCAAATGTGTTAACACCGTTGTGTTGGTGAGAAAGATTGCTGAAATTGTGTCAACCCCTCCGAAGATCAGAGTTGACCCAACCACTTGAAAAACCATGCTCTAGACATTCTGTGTCGACCTAAAAGCTTTTGTGTCGACACCTACGACGAAAATTCAACTTCGTGGCAGATTTCTACGGTTAGATTTTTAGCATTAAATGCACTCACTTACCTCAAATGGTCATGAATTCTTAAGAGCTTATATAAGAAGTTACTCCTCAGCATTTAAATCTCTGGAGACTTACAATTACTGTTCTATTATTTGATTCAAACTCAAAATCTTCAAATTTTTATTTATTGCTGTAACTTCAGCTCTTATACCTCATCTCTCTTGCCTCCTCATTTATTGTCAATCAATTCTGTAAAGAGAGCGAGTGATTCTCATTTAAACACTTCATTTATTGTATCCAATGGTGAGTCACATTTTGTCCTTTGAGTGAGTGAGTAAATCTCATCAAAGAAGAGTTCAAAATTGAATAGAAGAAAATAGAAAATTGTTTTTATAGGAACATCTTGAGGCTGTTGGAAGGCTTTTGAATGTGCCCACAAACATTCGAATCCTGGTGGATATTCTCAAGGGAAGTCTTGAGATTATAAAATTTTGAATGCGTCCGGAAAGCATTCTACATAGTGAAAATTCTCAAGGAGAGACTTGAGGAGTAGATGTAAGCTTAGAAGAAGCCGAACCACTATAAATCTTTGGTGTCTAGTTTATTCTCTCTATCCCTAACCTGTTTAATATTTGCATTGTTTTAATCTTTAATTAACTTACTTTATTTGTTTGCAATATTAAAAAATTTTCAAAAGTGTTTTAAAAATTGTTATTATCTTTTTAAAACCTAATTCACCCCTCTTGGGTTGTCTAGAACTAACACCCCTGATTGGTACGTGGATAGTTGTCCATTAACAGACACGGAGTAGCCCATTAGCATGCAAAAGGTATACAATCTCAAGGTCTCTACCCTTCTCCGGAGCCTCTACTCCTCTATTCACGTCGTCATGGAACTCTATATGAAAACTATGGTTGGCTCTGATACCTTTTATAACAACCCAAGTAAGATAGTAGTCTAATAACTTGAATAAAGAGTCTAACAATGCGGTCTAAAAACTCAAACTCAAGTTATTAGTAGTAACTCACACGTTTCTTTACATAACAAATTCAGTTTCTATGTCTCATCTATGTAAGATGAGGTATCACAAGTTTCTTTCACATTTTTCTTTTTTTAGTTTTAAGATTGCCCAAATACAAAATACATTATTACTTATTGTGTAACTATTTATTCTCTTAAGGCTATGCCTTTGCTTGGCAATTGGCTTAAAGTCAATTTTTTGCTTTTTCGTTTAAAGCTAAAAAACCAAAAAAGCATCCTTTTCTAATTCAAAGGCTTTTAGTCTTTTTTTGCTTTTTACATAATTTTTTATATTTTTTAAAAATATCATAACTTTTATTATACACATCCATTTTTTACAAAAAATTATATATTTTTAAAATTTACTCGTCAAAATCTATCAAACAAGATCAATATTGAATATAAGATTATTTAAAAATAAATTTTAAAAAATTATAACAACTTTAAACAAAGTTTTTTACCTTTTGGCTTAAAAGTCACCCATATCCCAATCAAAAACAAACTTTTTAGTTATTTGGCTTAAATTGCCTTAAAGCCAGCTTAAAGCTGGTTTGCCAAATGAGCTCTATATTTTTTTCTAGTGGACTAGGTTAGATGTGATAGAAAGAATAAATAATATGTAGTTTTAAATCTTGAAAATGTGAAGAAAATTCATCACTAGGACAGACAGATCGATCGGTCTTGAGACCAATCGATTGATCTACAAAAGTAATGCAAGCTACCCTAAATGAGTAGACTGATAGATTGATCAATATTGACAGATGAATCGATCAGTCTGCAGCACTACCGCGAACAATTAAAGATGGATCGATGTACTGATCAATTGGATCGATGGTCGATCGTGCGGTCTAGGAACCGATCGACCGGTCTGTTTTGGGACTGCATTTCTAAACCTGCTAGGGTTGCGACTGTTCTGTGTGTTAGACTTAGTTTCTCTTACTTCTTTGGCCCCAAACAGTATTCTTGTATTCTTCTAAAGATTTTAGTGAAAAGTGTGAGCCCGTGGACGTGGGCACAATTTGCCGAACCACATAAATCTCTATGTTGCATCTTTGTGACTGTTTTTTTTGTTTATTTTCTTTTCTTCTGTAGCTTGTGCGTACTTTGCGTGGCTTGTGCGTTGGATTGTTCATCGTGATCAATCCCCAACACTATATATATTTTTTAATAATATAGGATGGTAAATAGGATTCTAAATATTATTTTATCATTTGTAGCATATTTAATTAATGTAGGATAAAATTTGTACTAAGAGTCGAAGAATATTGTTAGTTATTAGATAATGAAGAACCTATTTCTTCCTTTGATCGGGGAGAAGTTAAAAAAGATGTCGCAAAATGAATGGAAAATACTGGATCGTAAAGCTCTGGGATCATGCGATAAGCCTTACACTGTTAGTATATCCAATATCACAAAGCAGAAGAGACGACAAATCTGTTGAAGCCATTGAAAAATATGTTTGAAAAGTCCTCAGCATCAAATAAGTTATATTTGATGATGAAGTTATTTAACTTGAAGACTGTGGATGATGCCATCATTGCCAAACATCTTAATGACTTCAACAGCATCACCAATCAGTCAGAATCGATAGGTATTGACTTTGATGATGAAGTTAGACCCCTAGCTCTGTTGTTTAGTTTTTAAGAAAATTAGAACGGCTTGATTGTGATAGTGAGTAACTCCTCGGGATTAGCAAAGTTGAAGTTAGAGGATGTTGCTAAGTTTATTTTGGGAGAGAAAACATGCAGAAGAACAAGGGTGAGGGGTCGACATCTGGGTTAGTTTTGTACGCCAATGGTAGAGGGAGAGAGAAAGACAAAAGAAATCAGAAGGGCCGAAAAAATCAAAGATCTAAGTCAAGGGAACGATCACAGTTGTGGAGCGGCAAGCAAAAATCTTATGGCTGTTGGAACTGTGGACAGAAGGGTTACTTTAAGAAAGACTGCAAGGCTCCGAGAAAAACAGCAAGACGATGCAAATCAATGGGGTAAGCCTACTATAAACGTTACAAATAGGAAAACATTGGTGCTTTGATTTGTGCATTATATTTTAGAAAAAAATCTAGGATCATTAACCCGAAAGCGTCATTCCATGCTATTCTTCGCATGGATATACTTCACGGTTACGTGAAAGGAAATTTTGGGAAGATTTACTTGGGAGACGATGAAGTTTGCAATATAGTTGGAAAGAGTGAGGTGCAGGTCACACAAGCCAATGATACATTATTTAAGCTGCAGGATGTTAGGCACGTGCCTAGTCTAACATGGAATTTAATCTCAGTGGGTCAGCCGGAGAAATCTGGGATTGTGACGTTGTTTAGAGGAGATTCCTAAAAGATGAGCAAAGAGTCATTGGTTTTGACCTAAGATAAAAAGGAGAGTACTTTGTAAGTATCCTCGAGTTCTTATAGCATGACATCAGTGACAGCATTTTGGGTTGATGCTAGTATGTGGCATAGACGGCTCAATCATATGAGTGAAAAGGGAATGCATGTAATGGTTCATAAAGGAAAGCTACTGGGATTTGAGTCGGTTGATCTGAAATTTTGTGAAAATTGTATTTTTAAAAAATAGAGAAAAGTTAGCTTTACAAAAGAAGCAAGAACTCTGAAATCAGAACGGTTGGAGATGGTTCATGCCGATGTTTGGGGACCATCTTAGGTACCTTCACTTGGTGGCTCATGGTATTTTGTTACTTTTATTAATGATAATACTACGAAACTATGAGTTTATTTTTACAAGAAAAAGTCAGATGTGTCTAGCATATTCAAGAACTGGAAAGCCCTAATTTAGAATGAAACGGGTCAGAAACTGAAGTGTCTGGAGTTTGATAATGGTAGTGAGTACTACAATAGAGAGTTTGAGAACTATTGTGCAACTAACGAAATCAGCAGGTTGAAGACTATCCCAATGAAGCCAAGGCAGAACGGAGTGGCAGAACATATAAATAAGACAATCATGGAGCATGCCAGGAGTGTGAGATTGCATGTCGGGTTTGCCAAAACTATTATGGGTAGACACGGTGAACACAACAACATATTTGATCAAAAGAGGACCTTTAGTTGCTTTGAACTATAGATTGCCAGAGGAAGTGTGGACCGGGAAGAAGGTAAACCTTTCTCATTTACATATTTTTGGATATATAGCCTATGTTCATATTGAGTCAAAGAACAAGGGTAAGCTTGACCCTAAGTCTTGGAAATGTGCATTTGTTGGCTATAGTACTGATAGCTACTGGTATAGGTTATGGGATCCAGAAAATAAGGGGACTATTAGGAGCATGGATGTACTGTTCAATGAGTTTGTTTTGTTCAAAATAGACAAAATTGGAAAGGTGAGACCGTAGATGAGTCAGACTATGTTGGGTTTGAGGAACCGTCTAACAAAGTCTTAGAACTTCGGGATGTGAACACACAGCTTACTCCATAGGTAGAACCATAGACTCCCATTCTTAGAAGATCTACTAGAACTAGTAGGCCTATAGTCTATTATTCACCTTCATTGCACTACCTGTTATTGACTGACAATGGTAAGCAAGAATGCTTTGAAGATGCTTTGCAGGTTGAGGCAAAAGAGGAGTGAGAGTATGCCATGAATGATGAGATGGAATCACTATTATCAAACTAGACTTGGGACTTGGTACAATTTCCCAAGAAAAAATCAGCTCTGCAAAACAAGTCGATTTACAGGCTGACGAAAGAATCTAATGGAAGCAAGCGGTATAAAGTAACGCTGGTTGTCAATGGGTTTCAACAAAAGGTTGGGATATGCTACACTGAGATATTTTTATCGGTTATGAAGATCTTCACCATCAGGGCAGCATTTGGTATTGTGACTGCAGAAGACTTGCATCTGGAGCAACTAGATGTCAAGATAGCATTCTTTCATGAGAATTTAGATGAGAAAATCTACATGCACCAGCCACAGGGTTACTCAGTCAAAGGGAAAGAGAAGATGGACTGTGAATTGAAGAAAAGTCTGTATGGGCTAAAATAAGCACCCAAGCAGTGGTACAAAAGGTTTGATAGTTTCATGACAGATACTGAGTTTAGTAGATGTCATGGAGATTACTGTTATTACATTAAGCAGTTTGCCACGTTGTATTTAATACTTCTCTTGTATGTAGATGACATATTGATTGTAAGATCAAGTAGGGATGAAATTTCAAATCTCAAGGCACAGTTATCCAGAGAGTTTTCAATGAAGGATTTGGGGGCAATCAAACGAATCCTTGGCATGAGAATCAGTAGGGACAGAAAGGGCAGGAAGCTGAAACTTTCACAGTCAGAGTATGTTGAAAAGGTCTTGCAACGGTTCAACATGGAAGGTGTTAAGCTTGTTAGCATACCTTTGGAAGTTACTTCAGACTTTCAAAGGAACAAAGAACTGTCACAGAGGAATAGAGGGGTTACATGGCTAAGGTACCGTATACGTCAGCTGTAGGTAGCTTGATGTATACCATAACCTGCCTGCTTAAATTTTTTCCCAAATAAAGTGAATCTCCATTTCTTTATGCTTGGTTCATTCATAAAGAACTTAATCAGAGGCAAGCATGATGGTAGATTTGTTAACAAAAAATAATTGAGATGATACTTTTTTCTCAAAATCAAGCTCAGCAAAAAGAAATCGAAGCCAAAGTATACTAGAAGTGCCTTTACCCATAACCCGATACTCGGCCTCAGTCGAAGATCTTGAGACAACTGTCTGCTTCTTACTTTTTCATGATACAAGATGATGGCTGTAGAAAGTACAAAAACTAAATGTGGATCGTCGATCAGTTTTAGACTTTTCTGTTCTTTTGTAGCTTATGCGTGTTTCGTGTGGCTTGTAAATTGGATTGTTCATCGTGTTCAATCCCAAAAATTATACATATTTTAATATTATGCAACGGTAAATAAGATCATATATATTATTTTATCATTTGTATCATGTATAATTAAAGTAAGATAAAATTTGTACTAAGAGTTAAAGAATTATTTTTAGCCATTTAGATAATGAAAAAAGATATCCAATAGGAGAATAAATAATCCTAGAGTGGAGTTAGGAAGTGATTATTAATCTCATAAATTTCGGGATTAGGTAATTATGAGTCTAATTCGGTGATCTAAACGTAAGACAAATAATTTAATGAGACAAACTCTAAAAATGTGGACATATTTTCTAGTCCAATTTTTTTTTTCTTAATCGTTTAAAACAAACATGACTTAGGGCGAAACAAGAGAAAAAAGAAATACAAGCATGTTTTCTTCTCTGACATTGCCTACTATTTTTTTTACTCTCTCTCTCTCTCTCTCTCTCATTTTATCGTAATAATTATACACTATTTGCAATGAGTGTAGCAGTGAGGACAACATCAATGAGTGTGATAGTGACAGTAGTGGTGGCGGTGTGTGTATGGTGATAATTATACTATAGTGATGATAGTGATATAATAATCGTTGTATACTAAAAATTATACTTTTGATTTTAGTATTTAATTTTATTTTTTAATAAAATTAATTTTTTTATTTTATGAGATTTTAATGAGCAATGTGTGTATTTCATTATTTATTTAGTATCATGCATGAGTGTTTTTTATTATACATAATATTTAATCTAGTGTGTAGAGTTCAGCTTGCACACAGAAGACCAAATTAAAGGTTCTTGTAAAATATAATTTTTTGGTTTACAGTTTAGGTGGAATTGGATAAATCATCGGTACAACTGTAGTACGGAGTTTTAATAGACATGTATTGGTTACGGGAACATATAATAACGTTGTCTATTATTTCAAATCGTTATTCTAGTACTCTTTGTATATATTGAACAGAACCACGTTGGAGTAATTAATTTTATACTGACTATATAAATTAATTTACACCTATAATTATTATAAGTGCTTATACTCTTAATCTCGAAATAATTATTACTTATGTATATTTAATATTGATTATTTTGATTCATTAGAGCATGCAATCTTGTATGGGTTTATAATCCCGGTGAGTAAGATAACGATATTGATTATACGGTGAATATTAATTATTGACGAAATTCATGTCCTGAAAGATTGGGATTGTTGATACCCCCTTAAGGAAGATTATAAGTTTTGACTGAGCCAAACCATGTAGGTGAATTTTATAATTCGACAGTTAAATAAGTTAAGCGGAAGGGTTTAAGAAATTTTCGAAAAAGCCAATTAAATATAATTGTCAGTAATTTAATTTAATTTGCGGGTATCTATAATCTTAATGTAAAGAGAATAAATAAGTATTTAATAACAGGAGTTTGAATTTTTGGATTTTGAGAATAAGGCTAAGAGTGCAATTATAATTCTTTAGTAGAATGAATTATAATTTATATTTTATAAAATTGTTTCTGAGTTGAGGCGGAACTTCATAATTACATTGAAAGCCCATGTTTTATTTACTCCACAGGTCCATACTGTAGTCTATTTATATGTTGTTATAAAATTTGACACCATAATTATTATTATTCAGTTAGTGATTATGTGGTTAGGGTTTCCACGTTATTTGAAAATCCTAAGCCTAATCAAGAAGGTTTTGAAGAACATGATAAATCAAAACATACACTCTGTTCGTGTTTAGCATTCGGAAATACAGTAGAAGGTTTGTGTTATAGATTTGATTAGAAGTCAAAATCGTAGCGGATCGTTGATTGAAAATTGTTGTAGCAACTGAAATCATCCAACCAAATTTTAAAAGATATAATCCTAAAACTAATTTTTTGAGTATTACCGAGTTTTATTTTGATTGCTAGATATCAAAAAATTTTAATCTACAGCCTATTTCGGTATTTGCCTGTTCAGATAATTTTTAACTAAAATCGTAAACATAATTTTAGGATCTTGGCAGTTTGTTCCAATACAAATAATGTTTTTTGCCTTTAAAAATTGAAAATCTTTTTCACCAACAATAAAAAAATTTTTGTTAATTTTTAATTTCTTTTGTACCAATATAAAAAACTAAAAAAAATACAAAAAATAATAATATTTACAAATGTTTTCCATAAAAATAAATGGCCCATTAGTTAAAAAAAAATGTTTGGGACAAAAATTCCATATGCAGTACAGTTGCGACTATTTGTTTTACAGTTAGCTGACTAGATTATTTTAACCTATTTCAAATACTAGGTACCCTGCTTCAGAAACCACGTAACAGATTCGCCCACTGATTCTCCCATGTGATTGTGAAGTGACGCAGGTGTAATTATTGGATATTATTTGTATAATAGTTCGGGTTGCTTATTTATTTATTTGTTTATTTATTTATTAATAAATAAATTAAATTTTATTTAAGTCACATCGTTTGGATGGTTTATGACTTATTTATTTATTTATTTATAAATCAGACTATCCAAACGAGCTTATTTACTTATAAGTGAATTTATTTGGCTTATTTTAGTTTATTTGGCTATCCAAACGAACTTATTTGACTTATTTACTTATTTGCTTATTTTCTTATTTTTAACTTATTTGGTTATCCAAACGACGTGATTTATTTTTTAGCTTATAAGCCAAATAAATAAATAAGAAAACTATCCAAACAGGGCCAATATATTTTAATTTAAGTATATAATAAAAAAATATTTTAAAATTGATTAATCGTAATTCACCCCTATTAGATAAATTAAAGATAAAATGTGAGTCATTTAATATGTGTGATGATTAAAGTGAACCACTGGTCTAATAATTTGAATATAAACTTAACAATGCGATTTAAAATATTTAAATTCAAATTATTAATTGCAGTCTACAAGTTTCTTTATATATTAGATTTTATTTTTATCTCTTACCAATGTAGAATGAGTATCACAATATTCCCTACTCAACGACATGACGCACTCGTTATGTGGCTCAAGTTTTTTTCCTAAATGGGATATGGATAGCAACTTATTAGTAGATACAGAGTAGACCATAAGCGTATATAAGATATACAATCTCGGGACTTCTATTTCTCTTTAGATTTTTTACTGCACTATTCACACAATCACGAAACTCTACATGGGAACTATGATTGATTATGATATTATTTGTAATGACCCAAGTGAACCACTAACGTAATAACTTGATTATGAACCTAACCACGCGATCTAAAATATTTAAAGCACAAATTATTAGTAGTAGTCCACAAGTTTTTTTATACATCAAACTTAATTTTTATCTCTGACTGATATGAGATAGAATATAACAATATGCGGCGATATTTTTTTTTGTTTTTAATTTAATAAAAAATTACTCAAACGATATCATCTAATACTTCGAGAGAACCCAAAGTCTCAAATTAACCTCATACATACGGGAAATTATTAGGTACTTTCAAAATACCACATAAATGATGTCACGTGGTATTCTCGGTAAATAAATAATCACAACCTACATAATTTGAGTTATTTTTTATTTCTTAATAACCTAACAAAATTTTTTATCACTGTATTAAATAAGAACACCATATAAACTTATTATATGATACTTCAGGTGCACCGAATATTTGCTCCGTTATGCTATGTAATGATATCTTAATTGCTTATTAACTGGTGGTTAAAGTATGGATAGAAATGTACGTACGAGGTTAATTTGAGTGATTTTGTCGGGGGTTGATTATTAAGAATAAGTGTGATTTTGTGGGCAGAACGTCTATACCTGTGTTTGGACTAGTTTTTTTTAGTATTTTTAAATTTTTTTGGCTTTTTTGTAAAAAAGTAAGTGTCAAATCATGTAAAAAAAAGTGGAGAAAAGCCTAATAAGCTAAATCAGTTGACTTTTTTGTGATTTTTAAGTCAAAAAACCTAAAAAATAAGCTAACCCAAACACAGGCTATGCTTGTGGCATGCAAAAGCTGTCACCTCTGTGCTGTAGCACCACCACTTCCGCAGAGTAATTTATTGAAGGGTAAATTACACTGACCCTCCTGAGGTTTCTGACAAAAACACTTACCACCCATGTGGTTTAAAAAATGACACAAATCTCCCATGAAGTTTAATTTTAACATCAAATCAACTCATTTTCGTTAAAATTAACGGAATCCATCTCAAAACTATCCCCAAAACCACCCAAGCCCAAAACCACCCCAGAAACCACCCTCCCATACCCCCCCAATCCACTACCCAAACCCACTCTCTCTCTCTGTCTGCCGTCTCTCTCTCTCCTCTATGCCATCTTTCTCTCCCTTCCTCTGCTATCTGCCCTCTCTCTCTCCCTCCATCCCTCTCTCTTCTCTCTCCCTCTCTCCCTCCCTCTGCTCTCCCTCTCTCTCTCATCTCTGCCA
>JAULJZ010127459.1:0-11015 GCA_032270985.1 Heliamphora pulchella | reverse complement strand
ATATATTTTGATCTTCATTATATATATATTATATATAGATATAATATTTTTGAAAAAAATATACTTGTTCAAGAATTAAGATTCATACAAACTAATTTTAAAATATTAAAATATTTAATATTTGAGAAGGGGAGAAAAAAGTAGGTTTAAAATATAAATAGAAAGTCTTGAATATTGTTTAAAATATATACATATATATAATATTTCTGAAAAAAAAAATACTTGTTTAAGAATTGAGATTCATACATAAATTCACGAATTACTTTAGAAAAATAATTAAAATTGCTGAGTAAAACTATACTTTGCTAGTATAAAATTTAAGAAAAATGTTAAATCATGTCTAAAAAGTAAACAAAATACATCAAAAAATATTTTAAAATCTAATAAATATAGTTTTAGAAAAAAAAACATGCATATCATTTCATTTTCGTTGATATGTGAAAAATCAAAAAAAATTCACGGCTTTGGTAATCACTACCGTTACGCTACGGCCGTTACGTTCCGAAACCGCGTCACCACCACCGTTACCGTTACGGCGACTGCTACTACTATTTGAAACCATGAGTGAGATTAAGTTGTGTGTGGCTATTTACTTAGTTCAAGATTCATAGATCTTTAAGAAACGTTTTACCAAGGTAAGCAATAAAGGCTTGAGTTGAAAGATTAAAATTGAAAGACATTGGGATTAACCATGTGTAGTTCATCCCAAGATTTGTTACTCGTCAAGGGACATATTGTTCTATGATAAACAGTAAAGACTTAAATTTAGAGATTGAAACAACGGTCTTTAGAGTAGGAATAGAAAAGGTGAATTTGAAAAGGATCAAGCCGTGTACATATCCTTGGAAGGAATTGAGCCCGACATAACTCGTCTAGAGAAGATTTTGAAAAAATATGCTTACTTTCATGTTTTTAATACAAAAGATCCAACAAAGTGGCCCCTATAGAGCATACTCTCTCAAGCTAGAAAAATGGCAATTATGATGACTAGATTTTGAAAGTGTTTGTTGGATTCCTTGGTTAAAAACTATTTTCTCAAGAGAAAATGTATTATCAGATTTCATTGAATGCACAACATTTGAGCTTTTATTCAATACTGCAATATGGGTCGAGTTACAACGTGGAAAGGGACTTTGATGCTAGAAAATGTAAAGTAATATGGGAATTCTTATTCTATGAATGGACATACGAACTACATGATTATTTGAATGCGTATGCTAAAGCAATAAAGAGTTGGAGCTTAAGAAAATTTGCAACTTTCTAAAGATATTTCGAACAAAACTAGCAGAACTGAGATGTTAGGAGCACCGGAGGGTGGCTAGAGTGTTGGGGGCAGGCTTTTTCACATTGAGGGGCTTTTTGTGTGTGTGTGTGTGTGTGTGAGAGAGAGAGAGAGAGAGAGAGAGAGGCAAAGTAAGAAAAGAGACCTGATTAGAAGAGTTGAGAGGTGTGGAGTGAGAAGGGGAGTGCTGCTATTTATAGCTTTCGATGGTGGTAGCCTATGACACTAGAGTGTCATAGCAAGGGGTCTACTCTCCTCAAGGCCACAACCTTTGCACGACATTACACGAATGTTGGCACATGGAGCCTACTCTTGCATAGGGCCTCATGACCCGCTTTGGGATGACCAGGGTCCCATCATCTATGACACTCGAGGGCCGTTGAAGGCCTCTATGGCTTTGTAAAGTCGTGGTCGTGGTCTTCCTTGGCCACTGAGTTTGGGTTTTTCGAATTCTTTGTTTTTACTACTCAAGTTCTAGTGTAAGAAATTCAATTGATGGCGGTTTCTAGAGGGTTTGGCCCATTTCAAACGCATTGATGAAGTTGGATTGTTAACATGGTTCCCCGGTTACCATGTAAATGGTCCATCACATATTGAGGAGAATTCCTTCGCGAGTTTGCGATCAACCGTTGATAGTGCTGAAATTTATCTGAAAATTGGCATGGATGATCTAGGAATGATGTTGAGATCTATGAATGTCTTAGATGTTAAAAACAAAATGATGAATGTTATATCGTGCGATGCAAGAAAAGTAGTTTTTGTTCTTTTAGAAGGAGATTTAGGGCGATTGGGAATGATCAATATTGATTTGACATGATCGAATTATTGTACGAGATGATCGGGAAGGATTCCAGGTGATCAGACCATCGTATGATATGATAGAAAAGGGTGTGATATTATTGGACAGTCATATAAGACAATCAACATTGATTTATCATGGTTGAATCATCATACGAGACGATCGATGAGGATGTGAAGTGATTAAATCATCATATGAGACGATCAGAGAGGTTTCAAGACAATCAGAGTTGTTTCAAGGCGATCAGGAAGTTTCAAGATGATCTGACAATCATGCTAGATAATTGACATTGACTAGCCTTGCTTGAATCGTTATATGAGATTATCAGAAAGGATTTGAAGTGATTGGACTGTCAAGCTAAATGATCAAGAGATTTCAGAAAGATTAGACCGCACAGGAGATGATAAAAAATGGTTCAAGGCAATCGGACTATCATACGAGACGATTGGCATTAATTTGACAAAATTGGATCGTCATACGAGATAATCAAGAAGGATTTCAAGTGATCAGACTGTTATACGAGATGATTAGGAGATTTTAAGAAGATCAAACGATCATACACGATGATTGAAGCTGGTTTTAGGCGATCGGACTGTTAGATGAGATGATCAGAAAGGGTACAAGATGACTAAGAGGATTCAAGGTGATCGGATGACTAAACTGGTTTCCCTAATTTTGAAAAAGAAATTGAGGAGCTTCTTTCGGGGTTTAACACTTGGGCTGGAAGCTTTTTAGGTTTTACGAGGCATGGTGGGAGGACTCTAATCAGATTCGAACATGCCAAAAGAGGTGCAAACTATACAAGGCTGAGGGTGTGTATCCTTTTAAATTGACGTGTCTTGAGATTAATGTTTTTTCTATTGATGAATGGATAATCAAAGTTTAGCTTCTTTGGGTGTTCTCAATGTATTTATTCAAGATTATGGTGGTGAGACAAAATATGGTATCAATAGCTGCTCTTCTTTGTTTAGCTCGGCTTATCTAGAGTGAACAAAGAAAAAGGAAGATATAACATTTGCATCACCACCCAAATATGGAGGTGACCCAATTTTTTTTTGGACTCATTTTCTTTGGTTTGAATTCTGTTTTGAAAAGATTTTCACATGTTCTAAGTAATGGCTTGGTTATGTTTGATTTAGATGTGGTAACCGAGTGTTAACTTTGATTGATATCGGTTGATTCATGCCATAGGTTGACTGTGTGTAGTCTCGATTGATTTTTTTGCTGTGGGTTGATCTAATTAGTCCTGGCTAATTGCTGTTGTATGTTGATTTGGATTAGTTTTGGCCGACTCCTGCCATAGGTTGACTTTGATTAGTTTGTTGGCAGTTCCTGCCTGTTGGGTAATTTCAACTGTTTTAACTAATTGCTGGCAGTTCCCACTTACTGGATGATTTAACTGGTTAAACTGATTCAAATATATGCTGGATGTTCTGGCCGCTTGTTAGGTGATTCAATTGTATACTAGCAGTTCCTGCCTGCTGGATGGTTGGGTTCCTAAAGCAGTAAATTTCCATTGAGTTCCTAAAGCAGTAAATTCCTTTTAAGTTCATTTGAGTCCCTTCGGATTTCTTTGACTTCATTTGAGTTTCGCTTATTTTTTTATTGAGTCTCTTTAAGTTCATTTGAACATTTGAAGTTCTTTGAGTTCTGGAGCAGTAAACTTATTGAATTCATTTGGATTTCCGGAATAATAAACTAACTGAATCCTTGGATTGATTGATTCTATCTAGTTTTGGATTGATTTGAATTGGGAGTAGAATTGGATTGATTTTGGTTAGTACAGAATTAATTTGTTTTGATTTGACTTGACTATGGATTGAGTGGATTTAATCGTTTTGAGTTCGATTTGATTTTGAAATGGATTTTAATTTTAATTTCAATTTTAATAAAAATATTGAAATGATTTTATTTGAATATGATTATATGAATAATATTTAATTGTATTGAATTGAATCTGTTTGACCAAAGATTGAACTAAATGAAAATTGATTTGAATAATTTAAATTAAGATTGATTTGAATTGAATTCAGATTGAATTGAGCTATTGAGGATTTGAAATGGTATTGATTTTAGGCTTGAATTGAATTGTAGAGTGAATCAATTTTTGATTAGCTTATTAGGATTTAATAGACTTGAATTTGAATTGAGAACTAAAATTGGATCGACTAAATTAAATCAAATTAAATTGAATGGATTTCAATTAAGCTCAAGCTACATTGAATTGAATTGAATTTTTTAGATTTTAAGTTGGATTTTAGAACTGAATGGAGTGGACAGTGAATTGATTTAATGAAGTTGAATTGATTTGACCTGAATTGAATTGATTGAATTGATCAAGTTGAATTGAGTTGTATTGGATTGATTTCTAGAGGACTTGAGTTGAATTGTAGGAATTGAGTGGATTGAGTTGTCTCAATCATGTTTTGATTTTAGAATTGAATTAGATTGGATTTAAATTTGAAATTAGGTTGAGTTGAATTAAATCAAGGATCAAATCGATTCAGATTGGATTGATTTGAACTAATTTTTAGGATTGAACTTGATTGACCTAGGATTGGGATGAATATTAAATTTAGGATTGGATTCAATTGTTGGTTGGATTGAATTGTATTGGTTTTGGGACTAGGAATTGACTTGAGATGAATTTAGGTTACCAAGAGATACCACATTTAATCTAAACTGTTCATTTTGCCCTGAGCGTATACAAGTTATGGGGGCATGACCTTTGAATATGATATTTGGTTTTGAAATGGCTCGGATTTGGGTACAATGAAAAGGAGTATGAGAATTGGTGAAGCATGGGATCAAGGATTGAGGACAATTTTCTTCTCTCTCTCTCTCTCTCTCTCTCTTTTCGTATGCTTCTAATGTAGCATCTTTTGCCACCATTGCCCGTTTGGGTTCATTGGTGCTGGTCTCTATCTTTGTTGCGCATCAGTGCCCTTTTTGGGTTTTTGTTGTGTCTGACAGTTTTGTTTCTTGCCATGATCTTGCTTTTAACCCACACTGCCCCGAAGGTTTTCACCGTGTCCATCAGGACATGTTATTTTCTCTCTATTCTTGCATTTCAAGATTTAACTTATCGTCTGGAGTGTTGGATACTTTCCCAAAAGTTTTATTTGATGCTTTTTAGAATCGAGAGGTGACCCTATTGGAGTCTAATGTGACTTGAGCTTTTTTGACGTATTATTTTTTACTGCGACAAAGATGCGAGACTAATATATTTGGCGATTTGGCGGGAGACTAGATTCAATAGGAGTTCCTTCTATGGACTTTTTATTTCTTTTGATGTGGTGGAGTTATTCCAAATGTCGAAGCATTATCCCAATTTTATGAACTTTTCTATCTTTTTAAGCAAAAATGAATTTGATCTAATCTGAAAACTTTTATACAAGTTGTAATGTAGGCTTACGTTTAGAGGTTTTGAAATGAAAGGGACAATGACTAATCAAATTTTTTTCAGAAGGCTCTTTGGTTTTCAAAGGTCATCTTTACAAAGTGGTCTTGAAGTATCTGTCCCTAGGATTGGGTTTTGATATGAGTTTCGGAAGAACTTGATTTTGATATTTGACGAGAACTTTTCTCTTGAATTTTCTTTCTGTCTTCTTTTATTTCTATTTTTCCTTTTTCTATTTTTGCACTTGTAGGTACCCCACTTTCTTGGGATTTTTTGGGGACATCTACAGAAAGCCTTTTCGTTGATATAGTTGTTAAAATCATAACATTGCAACTAGATGTTCATCTCATAATTAAAATGACCTTCGTTAATTTTAAGATACAGTTATATCATTAATGTAACAACTCGGTTCGAACCTTAATAGTAATAACTCAGTTGGTAATGACCAGTGATTTGACCCAAATCCTAGTATTAGCGACGGTTAATTGACAAAATCTTAAGTCGCTAGAAGATTGAAAATTCTAACTTAACCCAAAACCTTAATTAAACTATAACCCTAATTTAACCTAGAAAATTCTAAAAAGGCCAAATCCTTAGAAGAGAAGTTTTAATACTCAGAAAAGTCTTGTGACAGTCTAAATTAAGTAAATAACATGAAATATAAAGTTAAAAATAAAAAATTCTTATAATTAGAGTAAAATGACTATTTTGTCCCTAGTGCAGTAAAAAATCTTAAAAACTCAAATTTTGACACATGGATACCCAAAATTAGATATTTAGATACAATTAATTAACAAAAGACAAAATAACAATAAAAAATAACAAAAATTCCCTTGCAAGGCTGGCCACGTTGGGATTAGTGCATAAAAAATTACTTTTTGCCTTTTTAGCTCACCAATGAGAAAAAGTTTAAAAATTAAGTATTAGTATGACCTAGGACTTTTTAAATAAGTAATATACATAATAATATAATGGGATAATTACACTTACCTCCCATGAGGTTTAAGCTTATTACAGGGACTTCTCATGTGGTCTCTGAAATTACACTAACCTCATCTGAGAGTTAATTTTAACATCAATTGCACCACAACTGTTAAAATTTTCGTTGAAATTTAACGAAAACCATCCCTCCCATCTCAAAATCACCATTTCCACCCCAAAACCACAATTCCTATCACCTTTTTCCCCCAAAATCACCATTTCCACCCAAAATTTCAACGGAATAATAGTTTTGGAAAGGGTAGTTTTGGGGTGGCAAATGTGGTTTTGGGGGGGAAAGGTGGTTTGAATGGTGGTTTTGAGGTGAAAATGGTGGTTTTGGGGTGGGAATGGCAATTTTCGTTAAATTTCAACGAAAATTTTAATAGTTGGAATGCAATTGATGTTAAAATTAAATCTCATTGGAGGTTAGTGTAATTTTAGAGACCACAGAGGAAATTTTTATAATAAGCTTAAACCTCAAGGGAAGTAAGTGTAATTATTCCTAATATAATAATATAGGTTAACAAAAGTAAAGAAATCATTATTTAAAACTTCTACATAAAAAATAAATTAAAAAGTCAATTCTTATCAAACTAAATTTAACTTAAAAACTTACACCTATTTAATCAATTACTATAAAAATTATGATAATTCATGAAAATACTAAATTTATCATAAACACACAAAAATAATAGGTTTTAGTAGGTTAAGACACCAAAAAGATACACAAAATTAAGATTTTAGGCTTTTTCTCATACAAAATTATACCAAAACATAATTTAAACCCTAAATTAATACAAAATAGCTTTTTGGCTGCCCCAAACCTGTCATGGCCGAGTTCCTCCTTTGCACAAAGCTGATTTTGTTAGTCTCAAATGAAGCAAACCTCTCATGCATCCAATAGGAATTAAAAAAAATATTAAAAAGACTTACACCATCATAATTAAACCAACCCACATTTTCTCTATAAGATACAACCAAACACCCCTTCTCCTCTATGTATTTTTGGCAGTAAGAGAGAGAGAGAGAGACCAAAAAGTTGTATCATCAAAACTCTCAAAGAGAAGAAGAAGAAGAAAGAAGAAAGAAGGAAGAAGGAAGGAGCCAAGTGAACTAGGAGACCTTGAGCGAAAGCTAAGTCCTACCTACCTTCTATCGTTAATCAAATATTTCTAAGATATGTAAACTCCTTAAAACCCTCTGTCATTCTTTTACAAGATATCCCTCAATTCATCGCCATAAACACCCCTAAGTATAAGAACCAAAATCTCACCTAAAAAGGCGTTGTGAGGGTAGAATAAGAGCTGTTCATATGTAATCTATTATTGGATATGTTTGCATGTAATTGCTATTGAATTTAATGGCTTGTATAGATTCTGAAACTTTGATATATATGTATACATGTATGCAAAGAAAATAAGCCAAATCTAAACATATCTTGAGCTAAGACACCGAAACCCTAAATGGCCTGATTTTCTGGGTGCTTCAACTTTCTTCCATAAACTAATTGTAGAAAAATGATCTAAGTATGATTTTTATGGCCAGATCTAGCTTTTTAAGTTATTTTTCATACAAAATTGGTATAAAATAATTTTATTGGGTAGAATTCGAGATATACATTTTTTACTAAAAAATGTCAGATTCTGACCACTCTGTATTGCAGACATAAAAATCCTAGGTTAGAGTGAGAACCGAACTTAGGTGAAAACATAAAACTTGTAGATAACATGTTGATGTTACTTTCACCAAACATGAGCCGAAAATATGAAATCTTGATTGGTCAAAACCCTCCCCAAAGTCACTGTTGTAAATCTGTGACTGACAGAGCTCTCTGTCGCATGTTTTTATAAGACCAACACCCTATGTTTTTGATGGGAAAATCCAAAATTTATTTTCATGAAAAATATAGCTAACATATTAAACTAATTACTGACAAAAAATGAGCCCTAAATACCCTCGGATGGTTTCCCAAAAGTTCTATACATTCTCTGTTGAAAACAGGTTCTGCTGAACCTTTTAATGCTGACTGAATCCATTTTATAAAATGGCCAAAATCATCAACTTGTTCTGAACAACTAATCTTTTCACAAAACATCAAACTTATAGAGAACACCTTGAGCTAGAATATATCCAAAAATTAGACCCATAGCCCTTGATTTGATTCTCCAAAACTAAGGCTAATAGAGGCCCAAATTTTGTACTTTTTTTTCTGTAAAGTGCTGAATGATTTTCTCTTAGTTGGTATAAATGACCTAATTTCTCTAGGATCTGACCTTAGTATTAAACATAAAAGTTATAAAAAATATTTTTATCTATTTGGTGTCCAAAAATTAAAACTTAATTCTATGCCTAGGTGCCCAAAACACTGTTTTAATTTTAAATTTGATACTTGAACATTTACCTAAATTTGGCGAATTATAAAAATGGCATGTCACATTGTGGGACTTAAAGATATGAACTTTAAATGAATTAGGTGAATGATTGGTGTATGAAAATGACAATTTGATTAATAGAATCCATACCGATAGGTTGAATCTATGTCACATGAATTATAACTTGTGATTCATATACTTGTACTCTATACTTTAGTAAATTGTACCTTGTACTATACCGTGTTTAGATGCTATGCTATAATTAGTTGTACACGAGAAGTATGTTGCACTCTATGAGCATTACTCCATTTGTATCTTGATTTATCAGAGTCCCTTTTGTACCTGTCCAGGCCCGGCCCTAGTCCAAAACCAATAAAGCCGTGGCTTTAGGCCCCAAATTTTGGGCAAAAAATTAGGGTCCCCCAAAATATTAAACCTTTATATATATATATATATATATATATATATATATATATATATGAACTAATTTCAGGGTCCAATCTACCCAGCTTTAGCACCAAATTTTTAAAAAGCTTCAGCCCAAGTCCCAATCCAATAACCCAATGGAGACCCATGAACCAAATCAACCAATTTTCAGGCCTTCACTTTCTGACGAGAAGTTCGGAACCAACAATCCTAGCCTCATCTCATCCCTCTGAACCTCTCGGTCCTCTTCCTCATCTAATTAGTGATTACTAATCAGTCGTCGCCGCTACCACACCCTCACCTCATCTCTCTGGCGCTCTTGCTCACCAGTGTTGCCGCCGTCGATCGCTCCTGATCTTGCTCACAGCCTCACAGGTTGCATCTCACCGCCGCTCTTGAATCTTGATCTTCCAGACTCGTCGCTCCTGATCTTCCAATTCCAAACTCCACTACTCCAGTCACCGCTCTCCCGCTCTCGGTTCTTTCCAAAATCTAGACTCAAATCGCAGATGAGCTAAGAGCTCGCCGCTACTCTGGCACTTTTCAATCTCAGCTCTTTGTCTTTGAAAAGGTATTTTTTCTTCATAATTCATCTATTTACTGTGTTAGTACAATAATATTATATTAATGTGATTCTGTGAATCATGTGATGAATAATGAATATACAAAAAAGTGACCTGTGAACATAAAATGAAAGTGAAAACATAAAACCATCTATGAAAGTGAAAACATAAAATGAATAATGAATATATAAAGAAAATAAGATATTTATTACTTTTTAGTTCTTTGAAAAATGACAAGAATGTGAATGTGAATGTGAATGTGAATATTGGATCTATTCATCTACTGTATTAGTGTGATTATGAAATTTATTAACTGTTTATATTGAATGTTTGTAAATATTTTATAAAATTAAAACCTAAAGTAATTAATGATTTTTGAGATTTTTCACAAACTGATTTGTTGAATAGTAGATTTTGAGATTTTGAGATTTTTTGAATTGCAAATTATCTAGATAAAATCATAAAATCAGAAATCGTAGTAGAAAGTATCCGCCTGGGTCTGAAAAGAGAAAAAAGAAGCAAAGAGTAGACAAACTAATTCAATCTCAAGCTGAATCTCTTGACATGCTTCTTGGTAGTAAGAACTAAATGGAGAGTTCAGGACCATTAGATTCAGATTAAGATTTGTTGAAAAAAAAATTGAAGATTTACTGAATGATGAAGCGATTCATCCCATGAATGAAAATGTGAATGAAAATAAGAGTGAGGACAATTAAAATGAAGACCGGGATATAGAAAGCCAAACTTCAAATATTGATGATCCAAGTAATTGGGGCAACATTGATCAAAATTGGAAAGACTTATTAGTTAAAAGAGCTCCTGTGAGAAGAGATGACGTCGAATTTTTCAAAGATGATAGCCAAAGACATTTCTCCTCTATTCATTACACTCGACAATTATCAAATGGGGAGAGACATGACAGAAAGTGGCTTGCTTATTCAGATATTGTTGACAAAGTATTTTGCTTTTGTTGTAAGTTGTTTACAGAAGATGACAACAAGACCTTATTGGCTAATGAAGGATTGAAAGATTGGAGAAATATTAGTAAGAGGCTTAAAAGTCATGAAAGTAGTAATGAATACATTACCTGAATGAGCAAATGGATTGACTTGGAGATGAGATTGCAGAAGAATCAAACAATAGACAGAAGTGTTCAAGAACAAATCAACAAAGACAAAGAACATTGGAGAGG
>JAULJZ010127448.1:0-11016 GCA_032270985.1 Heliamphora pulchella | reverse complement strand
AAATTTAATTTAAAAACGATTGCCAAACAAGGCCGAAATTGGTAACCCTCAAAATAAAATGTTCTGTTTGGTTACGTAGCGTCTCCGGCTTCCCAACCTTTTCCGTTTATCTTCTGATTCCGTTTATGCAACCATCACCAACGTTCGGAAGAATATTGTGCTGGAGTCTAGACATAAGCTTCGAATGGCAAGTCAGATTTTTTAATTTTTAATTTAAATTTTAAAAAATTAAATTTTTTTAGCCTTTTTACTTTTTACATAAAATAGTTTAATATATTTTTTTAAAATATCATAATTTTGATTATATATTTTTATTTTTTAAAAAAATTATATTTTTAAAATATACTTGTCAAAATCTATCAAACAAGATCTATATCAAATATAAAGTTATGTAAAAATAAATTTTTAAAAATTATAATATTCTTAAGCTAAGCTTTTTGTTTTTTTGTCTTAAAGCTGCTTTAAGATAAAATTTTTAAATTATTATTTTTTAGCTTAAAATTATCTTTACAATTCACCAAATAAACTTTTTGCTTATTTAGCTTACAGCAATTTTAAGCAAAAAATATAACTAAATCCAAGTAGCCAAATGAGGCCTTAATACAAGAAAAGCTAATAAACATATTTTATGTTTAGGGGGTGTCCTATATAAATTTATGAATTTTATTGTTTAAGTCGTGAATATTTGTGATTTATATTATGAATTATATGAAGTGTTTAATTAAAATTTGTCAAATTAATGTGGATCTGAATAATATAATGAATTATGCGGCTTTTAATTATGAGTTTTTGTTGTTAGATCTATGAATTTATGTGATTTTTTAATTTTAAATTAGTATGATTTTAATTATAAATTATAAAAAAAAATATTAGAAAATGCATACCAACACCTCAAGTATAAAACGTGTATTGTATATTTTCCCATGCAATACCATTTCAATGAAATATTTATCCTTATAACCACAGAGAAACATTAATTGTGGAGTCATCACATTTTACATAGTGGTCCTTTTAGACTTTTCTATTTATTAATACATTCGATAATACATGATTGTATTATCAATATGTATCTATTGATACGTATTTATATCATCAATACTGATACTAATCTGTATTTTAATATCTTATATAAGTTATATTGATATATATTAATATTGTAATTCAAAATTATATATATTGTTGTGCCAAGCTATAGTTTGGTTGTATAAAAACCTTTATTTTTGTCCCACTTTCCTTGTGGAGTGAGTTCTTTTATGAGTTTATATGTAGAAACATTTGAACTTAATTTAATTAGGTTAAATATGGAATGTTAGCTCATGGTGTTATCTAGTCTATTGTGGGTTTATGGTGTGGGTCAGTTTGTAGCAATTCTTTGGGCACTCATTGTGCGGTTTATTAAAGATCGTTTAATTTTTTTATTTTAAATCGTCTAATTAGCGATTTAACTTAAAATAATTAAAAAAATATATTAATATTTGAAAATGTTTTCATTTAAACTCAAAAGGTGCAATTTACCAAAAGGTGTCATTTTTAGTAACTACTTTTTGAAAAGCTATTATGAGAAGGTTTTTATTGATTCGAAAAGATACCTTTGCGTCTATAAAATCAAAATTTGCTCTATGTTTTAAACACAACAAAATATCTCTCTCGATTAATTTTCTTACTTTTATTTTAAGGAGAATTTCGTGAAAGTTCTTCAATCTTGCCGGTTGCAATTTTTCATCAAGAAGTCTTTATTGTATCTTGAAAACGATTTTACCAAAACCTATCAATAGATTCTAAGAGTGGAGACAAATTATGTTCCAAAGAAAGTGTATTTAGATATCTCTCAAAGCATTGGTTTACAATTTTCCAAACATATATATATATTGCCAAAAAAAACAGCTGACAATGTCTAATCTTGGTGTGGAGACAAGTGTAAACCAACAAATAGTAATTAGCTACCAGCAAAACTTGGTGTACAAGAGAGAAGTTCCTGGAGGTTGGAAATCTTTGCATATAACTAATTTTATATATATATATATATATATATATATATTTATATATAGATAGATAGATAGATAGATAGATATTGATATAGGTATATAATTAATATGCCTTGCACGTTACATCCATAAAAAGTATGTGTGTGTATATCGTTTAATCTTTAAAGCTTCACAATTTTCAACCCTCTCCCATTATTCCTTCCCTAGCTAACCTCATCATTCTATTCCCTGCACTTTTTAGTATTTTAAATCTGTTAGTTTGTTCATGGCAACTGCCTCAGCCTCGGTTTGGCCTAGTTTGTTTTGAAGGTTTTTTTTGCTTAAAAGCTTTTTAAAAAGTTTATTTGTTTAGTTTCCATTGTAATCAATTGACATTTTTTACATATTTTTATATTTTTTTTTATAAGAAAACCAAAAAATTTACAAAAAAAACAAAAAAAACTTAGGACAAACACAGGCTCAGTTAGTTTGCAAGACTCAATCATCATCAACAACATATATATGGGCAATTGTGTGAACTCATCATCTTCTCAAACAATTATCTCCAAGAAAACCAAGAAGCCTCCTCCTTTGCCAATTCAAACAATGTTCAAGCTTCCTTCTCCTCTTCCCACTTGGCCACCAGGTATATGTACTTGCTCTCTCTGCCATCATCATCATCAGAGACAACGACTCAGGATTTTTTGCCGATGGGATCATTCTCAAAATTAAAGTGCACTTGTTTTGAAGAATATAATAACTTATGTACTAATTAATAATTAATCATCTATGATTAATTAATATATCAAAAACTAAATCTTTCTCAATTAATAAGTAAAAAGTAAAATTTTAATACAATTTTTATACCATTGTTTTGACAAGAAGTGTGCATCCAACAGCTTCTTTATGGGTTTATTATTATTTTTTTGGGTTAATAGTAGATAGTAAAAGAAAAAAAATACTATTATAACAAAAAATATTAATAATAATAGGATCAATTGACGCCATTAGAATACATGATGATGATGATGTAGAATCGCCCCTAATCATCATCTTTTTATTGTCATCTGTTTCTATCTCTTGGAACTATTTGATGGCTGCGCAAATCCATTTGTTGCCGGAAAACTCTTTCTGAGAGATGAAGCTTTTTTTTTTTTTTTTTTTAATAACGAGGAACTCTTAAGGAAAAATTTTGAATATACGCCTCGTTGCGTATAGATTGGACAAAGTAAAGATTGATGAAAATCCTATATAAAAAGTTTTGAGAGGTTAAACTTGCTTATCAATTAAGAAACTTATTATAGAATGACTAGATGAGGCTACCCTTAAATAAATAATTATTCAGTTGTTTTGGAATACTATGCCATATTAGTTATGTAGTGTTCTCACCTCTCTACCTAGTAAAAAATAATTTGGATGAAATAATGTTGATTCATCATAATTTGCTGGTTAAACAAGATCCAATTTTCTTATTTTTTGCTTATTTTTGTTTTTTTTTAATTTTTTTTTATCTTTTGATTAAAAAATTTTATTTTTTTGAATCGTTTCAATGAGATGACGCGAAAAAGTAAAACAAATATATTGACTGAAAAATTTAAAAAAAAAATCACTAAAGAATAAAATAAGCAATATAAGATTTAGCTTATTGACTTATTTTGGCTTATTTTTTTTTTAAAATTTTTTTTATATTTTGATTAAAAAAAATTAGTTTTTCGGCTTGTCTCAATGAGAAAAGTTAAAAAGTATAATAATTTTACTAAACGATGAAAAAAATTCACTAAAAACGAAAATAAACCACCAAGTAAAATAAGTAAATAAATAATTATCCCAAATAGGGCCACTGATTGTTTTCATTTATCCAGAGTGTGACGTAAGTTTTACATAAACACCTGAAAAATGTAATGACAACCCTTAGCAAATTTTGTACTTTTTTTTTTCTTGCTCACAAGATCTTATTATTCAACAATGATATAATTGTTTTAATAAGTTAGAAAAACTTTTTTAGAGGCATTATTTTAATTAATCACGAACTTTATAGTACTTTTTTTTAAGGTTCTCTTTTAATTATCGTGTGAATAATATATTCCATCTCGCATCGATTCTTGTTTTGCATAATATTTTTGGTTTTCTAATCATAGGTGAAGGTTTTGCAAGTGGAACCATTGATCTAGGAGGATTAGAAGTGTGTCAAATATCAACTTTCACCAAAGTTTGGGCAGCCCATGAAGGTGGGCCGGACAATCTCGGTGCAACCTTCTTCGATCCATCCCCGGTGCCTGACGGATTCTTCATGCTTGGTTGCTATGGCCAGCCCAATAACACGCCTCTATTCGGTTGGGTTTTGGCTGGAAAAGACGTCTCCGGCCATCCATTCGCCGGAGTACTAAAGTCGCCAATTGACTACACCCTTGTCTGGACAAGCGAGTCCTCAAATATCAAGCAGGATGGCACCGCCTACATATGGCTACCAATGCCGTCCGATGGCTATAAAGCCATTGGTCACGTCGTCACAAGCTCGCCTGAAAAACCTCATTTCGACAAAATTCGGTGCGTTCGGGCCGATTTCACCGAGGCATGCCGGACCGGTGCATGGATTTGGGGGCAAGACAAGACGATGAGTCCAAATGAGTTTAATGTCGTGGGCTTGAGCCCAACAACAGGAGGGATCCAAGCAGTAGGGGTCTCAACTGGCACATTTGTAGCCCAAACTGGTGGGACCCCTCCAACTTTAGCCTGTTTAAAGAATGTAAAAGCTAACTTTTCTTCCATGCCCAATTCAACCCAAATCCAAGCACTGGCCCAAGCTTACTCTCCATGGATTTTTTTCCATCCTGATGAACCATACTTTCCCTCCTCAGTGAGCTGGTTTTTCAAAAATGGGGCACTTTTGTACAAGAAAGGGGAGGAATCCGGGCCGGTTTCGGTCGAACCGACCGGCTTGAACCTCCCACAAGGTGGCTCAAATGATGGTGCCTACTGGTTGGACCTCCCAGCTGATGGAGCAGCCAAAGAGCAAGTCAAGAAAGGAAATTTGCAAGATGCAGGAGTTTATTTACATGTAAAGCCTATGCTTGGGGCAACATTTACTGATATTGCCATTTGGGTTTTTTATCCATTTAATGGGCCAGCTAGGGCTAAAGTTGAGGCTATTAATGTTTCCTTGGGTAAAATTGGTGAACATGTTGGTGATTGGGAGCATGTGACATTAAGGATAAGCAATTTCAATGGGGAGCTAAAAAGTGTCTATTTCTCGGAACACGGCAGTGGAATATGGGTAAGCACGTCAGAGCTCGAGTTTCAAGGCGGCAACAAGCCGGTGACCTATGCATCGTTGCACGGGCACGCTTTTTACCCAAAACCCGGGCTCGTGTTGCAGGGGAATGGTGCAATGGGAATAAGGAACGACACGGCCAAGGGTAAGGCGGTGATGGACACTTGGGAGAGGTTTGCGGTGGTTGCCGCTGAGCACTTGGGGTCTGCAATTGTTGAACCCCCAGGGTTGAATTATGCTAGGGAATGGGGGCCCAAGATTGACTATAGCATTGATGATGAACTCAAGAAGCTGGGGAAATTGTTGCCAGGAAAGCTGAGAAGTGAGTTTGAAAAGTTCATTAGAAGTCTTCCTAATGAAGTGTTGGGTGAGGAAGGGCCCACTGGCCCCAAAATGAAAGATAATTGGAGTGGAGATGAAAAGATTTGATACTGGGTATGAAATAATTAATATTTGGTAACATCATTTAATTTCTTTCTATTATATTTTATTAACATTATATATAAAAACTAAATTAAATGTTAACATTATTAAAAATATACTTTTAGATTATTAATTTACAAATACCATTTTATCAACATAATTTAAAAAATGTTTGTAGTACAAATAACAAACATTCTTAAATTTATATATATATAAAATTATTTGCAACTTTATTCACACATTTGCTCTTTTGTTATATTCTTCTATTAGCGTTATATATTTAAAGTAATTTATCTATCTACCACTTATATTATCATAAAATATTCTTATATCTTTGAGCTCAAAACTCTTAATCTAATTTTCTCAAATTTTAAGATTTTTTAATTTTAATAATAACATATATCCTTCTATGATTTGTTAAATTAATTATACTAAAAATTTATATTTAAATAATTAATTAGAAGATTGTATGACTATCTAATTTTGGAATATATCCATACTAATTTATTTCAAATATATATTTTTCTATCAATTCCTATTCATTGCTAATTGTTTAAATTAGATATATATTTTCTGCCAACTTACACGAATTTCTGAAAATGTAGATTTCGAAAAATATATTTTGTACCAAGTTACATGGGCTTCCTATTAATTTTCTAAAAATATATTTTCAACCAATATATTCTTTTTTTATTTGACAAACATATGTAAAAAATATCTATATATTTATACCCCTATCTTTAGTATTTTAACAAAATATCCTAATCTCTTTATGCTCTAAACTCTCTTCTTTTTTTTTGAAAAAAAGTTTTATTCTCAAAAAAATCATAATCCCTTTGAGTGATTGGTCCAAAATTTAATTTTTTTTAATTAATGTTAATTACTTATTTAAATTATTTGAGATAGCTAATTAGTTAAATTCAAACCAGTTTTCAAAAAATATGTTTGCAAAAAAATTCTTATTTGGCTAAATTAAGTAAATTATCTTCCAATTTTAAACCGATTTTCAAAAATTCTTTATTTGGCTAAATTAAGTAAATTGTCTTTCAATATTTTTTGCCTTTTGGAGTTCTCTGAAGATGAACAAAATTTTTTTAAAAAAATAACTAAAAATGAATAAAGTTAAAGAAAGACATAATTGAGTCAAAATAAACTAATAAACTAGATATCTTTTACTTGTTTTGGATGTATTAAATATTTTTAATTTTTTGATTAAATCTTTTTTTCTTATTGAGACAAATCAAAAGGTTATTAAAAAAAAAAAAACAAAAACAAAAAATAAGCTAAATGTCCTTTTTCTTTAATCCCAAACTAGACCTTAATACGGGGTCACTGGCTTTATTACATCAATTTTGCTAATCACTACCCATTGAGCGGTGAATAACAACACTATGAGACTAAACTCTTACTATCAAGAGTTTAATTTTTGGTAAATTCTTGATAGTAAGAATTCAATCTCATGGTGTTTTTATCTGCCGTGTAAGCGATTGTTAGTTTTTTTTCTTATTACATTTATGCAAAAGTAGTACAAAAAGAAATTGTGAACGTGATCAAGGGTGTTTAATACGATTCAAATTATGAATTTATATGATTGTAACTTAAATTAAAAATTATAAATTTTAAATATATAAACTTATAATTTTAAGTAATAGCATTTGTGTTTGTTAATTTAAAATTATAAATTATAAGTAAAAAGCTATAAGTATACTTATTTAGAAAAAAAATTTAATTTTTCTTGAATTATAAATTAAAAACTAAAAAAACACCCTCTAAATTAGTACCCACTAGTAGGATGGATTATCCGACTCTTAGCATTCGGGTCAAATGGATCCAAGTTGAAGGCTCATAGATAGTTTGACCCGTTAAGATTGAATAGGCACAACTATTAAATTGTGAGCTTTTATTAGTGCCTCTTGCATAGATTGGGTTATCCAAACTAAGATGGGTTAACCGAACAGTTAATATTTGGGTCGAACCGATACGAATTAAATGCTCACAGATAGCTTGACCCCTTTAGATTGAATGGACACAAACTATTAAATTGTGACATTTTATTAAGTGCCTCTTGCATACCTGTCAAATGAGTAATTATTTAGTGCCGTAAAGTATTATGTGCAAAATTTACGTCATACTCCTATTTAATATAATACTCTTGTCTTTCTTGAGTGGTTAAAAAATAAAAAATAATCCAAATAAAATATATTGTGATTATTTATTTGTCGATAATGCCGTATGACATTGCTTACATCATACTCCCAGAGTGCCTAATAATTTACCCAGTCAAAGAGCTCATTTATCAAATGGACGACATGAAAAACTGTTAAAGTCAATTTTTTTCAAAAAGTTAAGCTGTCAAGAAATTGATCCGATAATATATATCAAGCTCTCTAACACTCTTCCTGACTGCACTCCTGTCTCGCACATAAAAAGACAAATAAATTTAACTAAGCAAGTACATCAACACACAGTGTACACAATAATAAATATAATAATGAAATATATATCACGAGACTTAAACTCAAAACATCGTGAAACTAAAACGCTAATACCGTATTATGCCATCAATTTTTTAAAAAATTGAAACTGTTAAAAAATAAATTCAACAAATAAATTCAACAATGTATATCTACCTTTCCAACAAAAACAACGGGAAGAGAGAAAAAGTAAGAAATCTTGTGCATCATTGAATTTACACAACAGGTGCTAGAGAGGTGGGAGGGCGAGACAAATAAAATTGAGAAGTGAAGTGTGCATAATTTTAGGGCAGTCCTTAGGGTTTGTTTGTATCTCACACATTTGTAAATCACTCAAAATTATAATAAATTTCCATCTTCTGGTAGAGTCCTATACATAGTTTTACAAAGGCTAAGCCTTGTTAATATCTGTAAACTCAAGATTACAATGTGCAAAAAAATTTAGTACAATTCGGTCTTTTGTTTATTTTCTTAATTAAAAATTAGTACAATACAATCTCTTTATTTATTTACCTAACTAATTCTTTGTATTGAACTATTGAATAAATTATATAATATGTAGAGTATTGAATGGAAAGATAACTAATATCATAAAAATTATGATATTATGAAGGATTTAATATATTAAACTATTTCATACTTTGGACAATAGTTAAAAATAATTATATCTCATAATTAAATTACTAACTAATAAAATTCAATCTATACAATATAATCCCACCATTTATTCTATCCCACCCTATAGTTAATACAATCCAATCTCAAAATTTATCTAATTCTGTCAAAAATAATCTGAAAATCAAATGAGGCCTAAGGGTTTGGATCAGCACTGTTTGCTGATTAGTCAAACAACCATCCCAATGTAAAGCTCAAATCAGTTCAGATCAATTCAAAAAAGGAATTTGAAAAAATAATCAAATCTCTCCATTTTTTTTCTTCTCTCTCAATTTCTGATTCTCTTTAGTTATCCAAACAAGTAACTGAGTGCAAAGATAACTATTTCTTTCCTCTTTATTTTTCTCTCTCCAAATCACATCATCCAATGAACTGGAAAGAAATGAGAGTGATTTCCATCATCAACTTTCCACCATAGTTCCTCAGGAAATGGTTTCCAGTCTCAAAATGACATTTAAACAAGGTGAAAGAAAATGTGAAATATAATGAAGCAATGCACAGGCAGGCAATCTGTGGAAATGACGCCAAACCCAAGAGATGGTTACCAAAAGAAAATAAAGATGATCAATAGTTCTTTTATATCTATAGGCTGATCCCATGGGTTGGAAAAACTCTATCCATACCAACAAGCTTAAACCACGAATGAAAAAAACTAACAAGAAATCAGCTGAGAAAAGCTGTGAAAGGAACCAAATGATTTCCAGTTTTTTATCTATACATTTAAAAGGGTTACAAGTTTTTCTTCTCTACTAGAAAGTTAGAAGTGAGGTGAGAATTTTTATCAGATGGTATCCAATGTTGGGGTAAAACAACCAAGACCCTAATGCTAAATTCGTTTCACTGTATGTCGATCACATCTAAATTTGACATGGAAAATAATTCATCCAACTACCTAGTGAAAGTTAGTTTGTACCTCATCGAACTACCTACCAGCAACCAACGTGGAGTCGACATGCTCAAGTAGGAACCCATATAGCTTCTTCCTCAAGCCCTCTATTCTCTCATCAGTCCCAATTCCATCCACAACCGGGTCGTCCAACCATTTATTAACCCTTTTAAGCTGCCTAAGCAGGCTTGCAACTTCAGAGCTTGCTTCCCCGCTCCTCAATCCAAATCCCTTGTTTAATGAGTCCTCTAAATAGTTCAAGAACCACGCACGAGATATCGAGAGTAGTTTTTCTGCTAAAGCGGCAGTGTCTTTTAACCCACTGACCCCCTTAGACCACTCCTCCATGCTAGTTCTTGTTTTCCTAGTGGCTGAGAGATGCCTCTGTATCGGAGATGCCCCTTTTGCACGTGACTCCAACAAGGAGCTCCCGTGACTACTAGGGCTTCGTTTGCATTTGGGTGAATGGTGCACAGACTCTACTTTCTTTGAAGTGTTTTCCAGGACCACTATATGACATTTCTCACCGGTTAAAATTTCCCTTTTTTCCAATTTTCTGAACAAAGAGAACTTAGAAAGATCAGTCTTCACACCAGCAAGAACCCACGATACTGCATTTTTTATGGGAAGATTTTCGCAGACTTCTGGAAGTGATCGGTGCGAGCCAGGGCTGGTTTTCGGTTCGTGAAGCCTTGTGCCAAGTAAGGCATCAACAACAGCCGCCGCTTTTCGCATATCCTCGTGAAGGTTCAAAAACTGCTCTACTAGATTTCCTGCAGAATATTTCTGACAGGACTGGCACAGTTCTGCAAACATGCTGAAACGCAAAAATAAATCATTTCACTTGCAAGCTTTAAACAGGGGAACAGAATTAGTGAAAGGGAAGTTTTTATTCTGGCATGCATAACTCTTGAAGAGAAGTGCTATTTCCATCTTACACCAAGTAATTTCAAGTCCAAATGACAGCAGGCAAAACTCGTTTGAGTATGAGTTAAATTCAGAAACGCTTTAGCATCAGAAAAGGCCAAGATGAGGGTTATTCTTTAGTTTCTCAACTATTCGCTAAAAAATGGAAGGTTTTTCTGTTGCCTTTGACAAGATAGCACTCAGTTTCTGAAGCCAATGCTCTATTGCTATCCAGAAAATTGTACATTTGATACATGGAACATTGAAGTACTCCTTAAGAGGAAGCCAGCCAGGTTTTTACATCATATCAGAACAATGAAAATGAAATTATGAGATAAAGAGAAGATAGCATGCCGCTACTCGGACTCGAACCGAGATGCTCTAGCACTGCTTCCTAAGAGCAGCGTGTCTACCAAT
>JAULJZ010127437.1:0-11016 GCA_032270985.1 Heliamphora pulchella | reverse complement strand
CACAACTCAATAAAAAAATAACTGATTTACATTTTTTTATTCCATAAATATATTTATTGAAATTTAAAATAATTTTTGATAAATTGTTTATTTTCTAAACATGATTCAATATATGTCTTAATTTTTTTACTATATAATCTAGTTAAAATTAACACTTTAATTATTTTTTTGTAGTAATTATTGAATTTATGTATTATAAATTCATAATGTACAACTAAAATGTCATTAAATTTTTAATAACTATAAAGTATTGTATATATTAAAGTACAATATTTAATTTGTTAATTAAATTTTAATTTTAAATTCATTATTCCAAAATTTATATTGTTGTTTGAATTTTAATTTGTATAGATCTAATTTTTTTGGACGGGGGTTGTAAACAAGCACGGATCTTGAACAATTTTTTTTAAAACAAAATATTTGAACATCATATTTTCTACCTACAATATCACAAAAATTCAAATTCATAGACAGTGGATCTTTAAAAAATATGGATCTTGAATCAAACAGGTTATTTAGTTTTTAACAAATATGAATCTTAAAGAACTCATCAAAATTGGAAGAAGAATGAACATGTTAAAGAGTTGAAAGTTAACAACGAAGAGTAAAATTAGTCGATTGTTGTGAAATTGAAGAGATTTAAGGTAAATCCCACAATGTTTAACTAGTATTTGGCTTGTCAAACTACTATGAATAATTTTATGTTGAAAATAATAGAAAACATAGGATTTGTTGATGAAAAAACGAAATCGGAAAATTCGCAATCTAAAATCTTGTTACACAAGCCGTAACTGCCGTAGCGGTGCCATTTCGGTCCATTTCGGCTGTAACGGTGGTGTAACGACCATTACACTTGTGAATTTCTTTCACACCGAAAAATCGGCCGTATCGGGTAATGGAGGCCACCAAAACCGTTACGTAACGGTAACGGCAACGGCCGCTTTTTAAAACTATGGTATTCTCTCCCAACGTTCTTGTTCTTACACTCCTCAACAGAATGGGGTTGCAGAGCGTAAGAATCGTCATCTTTTGGATGTTGTTCGTACCTTGTTAATTGACTCTTCTGTACCCCCTAGGTTTTGGGTAGAAGCATTATTTGCGGCTGTTTGTTTGGTTACTCGTCTACCCTCCCAAGTTCTCAATTTTGATTCTTCGTATTCTCGTTTATTTGGTGTTGCTCCTGAGTATAACTCTCTTCATATATTTGGTTGCGTTTGTTTTGTTCACTTACCATCAACTGAACGTCACAAGCTTGCTCCTCAAGCTATTAGGTGTGCTTTTATCGGATATAGTAATGTCCATAAAAGGTTTGTGTGTTATGATTTAGCTGCTAATAAACTTCATATTTCTCGAAATGTGGTCTTATTTGAAAATCAATATTTCTTTCAGTTTTTTGCTTCTCATGATTCCTCTTCAGTTTTGCTTCCTATTTTTTATGGTATATCTTGTTCTGTTGAACACTTTAAGTCAAGAGGTTGTGCATCAGAGACATCGTCCACTGTTCCCATTGCTTGACCCTGTCCTGATGCCTGATCTTGTCCCGGCTGAACCTTGTTGGTTATCTCGGATTTCACGTCCTCCAGATAGGTATGGGTTCTCTCATACAACTCTTCAAGCCACTCTTGATACTATTATTGTACCTAAGTCATACTCTCAGGTTTTTACTTAAGCATGTTGGCAGCAAGCTATGTAAAAAGAGCTTCAGGTTCTTCAGGACAATCACACTTGGGATATTGTTCCCTGTGTTGATGACGTCAAACTTCTTGGCTGCAAATGGGTTTATACCATAAAGCTATGGCCTGATGGTTCTATCGTACGATATAAAGCCTGTTTGGTGGCTCTTGGGAATCGACAGGAGTATGGGCTTGATTATGAAGAGACGTTTGCACCTGTGGCCATGATGACTATTGTTCGCACTGTTATGGCTATTGTTGCCTCGAAAGGGTGGTCACTTCGACAGATGGATGTGAAGAATGCATTTCTGCATGGAGACCTCAAAGAAGAAATATACATGACTCATCCACCTGGCATGTTCACTCACACCTCTTCTGAGGTTTGTCATTTGAAACGATCTCTATATGGATTGAAGTAGGCACCACGTGCCTGGTTTGAAAAGTTTTGTTATACTCTTCTTGACTTTAATTTTATTTAGAGTGAGTTTGACTCCTCTTTCTTTCTACGAACGACTGTTACTGGGTTTGTTGTACTTCTTGTTTATGTGAATGATATTATTATTACAGGGTCTGATCCTCAGATGATTAAGTAACTACAGGCACATCTCAACACTACATTTCATATGAAAGATCTTGGTCCTCTATAGTATTTTCTTGGTCTTGAGGTACACCGTTGTCCGACTAGCACACTTCTTCATTGGCATAAGTATACTCAAGAGATTCTCACCTTAGCTGGTTTTCAGTCCAACAACTCGGCCCTTACTCCTATAGAGGTCAACTTGAAGTTACAGTAAGAGGATGGCACACTATTATTTGATTCCTCGTCATACAGGCAGCTGGTAGGGAGTTTGAATTATTTGACAGTTACTCGACCTGATATTTCTTATGCTGTACAGCAGGTTAGTCAGTTTATGCAAGCTCCTCGCCATTCTCACTTAACCACTGTACGACGTATTCTTCGTTATCTTAAGGGTACTTCTGGTCGCGGGTTATTTTTTCCTGCTGGGACTTCTTTACAATTTAGTGATGCGGATTGGGCTGGTTGTCTTGATACACGTCATTCAGTTACTAATTGGTGCATGTTTCTTGGTTATGCTCTTATTTCTTGAAAAAGTAAGAAGCATGATCGAGTGTCTAAATCCTCAACAGAGTCTGAATATCGTGCTATGTCATCCGCATGCTCTAAGATTGTTTTGCTTTGGGGTTTGTTGGGTGAACTTGGTGTTCTTCAGCTTACTCCTACTCCCCTTGATGATGATAACACCAGTACTATTCAAATTGCTGCCAATCCGATTTTTAATGAGCGCACAAAGTGTTAATATATATTCAGTATTAAGATATTAAGTATTAATAATAACTTGTGGGGATGCCCACAGTATCTATTGTAGGCTCTCATTTGCTTAATAAATACGTGTCTCACAATGAGACACGTTTTTCCGTATCTTTCTATCTTTTCTAACATGGTATTAGAGCCATGAAACTCTAGCCACCACGAAACTCTAGCTTCTACTTAAACCAGCTGCCAAACCAGAAACCTTAACCCTAGGCGCCGACCACCAGACCCCTTGCCGACCTTCATCGGCCCTCCGCCAATCGTCGTCAACCCTCTTTGGCCCTCCAGCAGTCGTCGCCGACCCTCATCGGCCCTCCAGGAACACTCGCCGACCACAGTCGGCTTGCCCACAACGTGTGTTGACTCTCGTCAACCCCTCCAGGGGTGACGACGACTTCAGTCGGGACTTCCTAGGGAGCTCGACGATCCTAGTCAGGCCCTTTAGGGGTGACATTGACCTCAGTCGACTCGACCAGGAGGGTTGCCGCCCTCGTCAGCCCCTCCAAGTGTGACGTCAGCGACTGACAGCTCTTCCTCTGCCACCGACCACCACTGTCAAACTCCGACGACCATTATAGGGTCTTCCTCCGCCATCGACGACCATTGCCAGACTCCGACAGACCTTGTAGGGTCTTCCTCCACCACCGACGACCATTGTCAGACTCCAACAGACCCTGTAGGCCCTTTCTCAGTTGCTAGACTGGCCTTTTCTCTCACTTTCTCTCACTGCATCAGTTCGCCAGTGTAGTTCCGCGATGTCTACGAGCTTGATGATGCTGTGAGGGTCCGGTGTGGTTCTTTGTTATACTTCCGTGTGGATTGAGACTTGTGTTTGTTTTTGTGTTAGTTTTTGATCCCCTTGTTGGTGAACAAGGATATCAGAGGATTCAGTAACCCATGAATTCCAGGTTGAAGCTGGTCGGCAGCGTACCACAGAGGTATTCTCGTCATCCACACGGTTAGTTGATCGGCGACTTAATGATGCCAATGGTTATATTTTATGGAAGAAAAGTATTCTTAAGTCTCTGCAAGGCATGGAATCGGCTTCCCACCTGTTTGATGATCCTCCTTCACGAACATCAACGTCTTTTCGGACTTGGACTTGGGATGATGCCTGGATATTTAGTTAGTTGCTCAACTCGATGGATTCTTCCGTTCAGGCTTTAGTGGCTAACATTGATACTGTGAGTGAGATCTGGTTTTCGTTAGAATCTATCTATTCAGCCACTACTGATCTCTTCCGTCTATATGACGTCATAAAAGGTTTCTTTCAATCCCAGCAGTCCGACAAGCCCCTTCAGGATCATTTTATGCAATTTAAGATTTTGGCTGATGAGTTTGATCGCCTTCTCCCATTCAAAAATCAGTTGTCACAGTTTTAGCAGCAGCGGCAGCAACTTTTGGTGGTGTACTTAGCTAGTTTGGATTCCGAGTTTGACTCCGCTCGCTCTCAGATCCTTGCTGGGGCCGACATTCCTGCTCTCTTCGAGACATTTTGACGTGTGAGTCGAGCGTCCCGTCGGGATGAGTCTCGTGGTACTGGTACGTCTCCTATTGAGACCTCTGATCAGTCTGCTTTAGTGGGTTTTCATGGTAGCCGTAGCAGTCGAGGCCGCGGTCGTGGTGGTGGTAACAAGTCCGGTCGTGGAGGAGGTCGTGAGACCCGTACATGCCACTATTGTGGGATTCGGGAACACATTCGTAGTGAATGTTACAAGCTTCATGGGAAGCCCCCACTGGTAGCCAATGCCACATCTGATTTCAGCCAGCAGGACTATATCCAGCCAAGTCCTCAGGGGGCTTTTAATTCGACCAGACGAGTTGTAGAGATGACTGCTGCAGAGTATGACCAATATATGTATGGTCAGATTGGACAGAGTACGAGTTCTTTTGAGGTACCAGCAGCCACCTTTGCAAGTAATCCCACTGCATGTATAGCTACCCCCCACACCTGGGTTATTGATCCTGGCGCTTCTGCTTACATGGCTGGATCATTAGGTATTTTATCAGATTATAAACTGACCCCTGGTCACACTGGTGTTTTGGTGGCTAATGGCTCCTCCTTAGCTGTTGAGGGTTGTGGTGTTGCGACACCAACTCCTGCCCTTTCTTTATACAATGTCTTGTATACTCCTGATAATCCCTTCAATCTATTATCTATCAGTCAGATTACCACTGATTTGAGTTGCTCTGTGACATTTTTTCCTGATTCTTGTATTTTTCAAGATCTTACGACGCAGAGGATTATCAGTAAAGGACGGGTCTCGGGGGGGCTGTACCTGCTAGATGCTGCTCCAGTTCAGGCGTATTCTGCCTTGTCTTCTTTTGCCCTTGATATTCATTGCCATCTTGGACACCCTAGTTTGTCTAGTCTTAAATTTTTTTTCCCTAATTTAAGGTCTGTGTCTACTATTGAGAGAGTCTTGTCGTTTTGTCAAGCACCTACGTGTGCCTTTCAAGTCTTGAGTCAATAAAAGAGCTTCTGCTCCCTTTCAGTTAGTACACTTTGATGTCTGGGGATCTAGTCCGGTTACCTCTTTATTTGGTTTTCGTTATTTTGTGAGTTTTGTCGATGATCACTCTCTTGCCACTTTTCTCTATGTAATGAAAAATAAATATAAGGTTTTATCTGTGTTTACTCAATTTTGTAATACTGTGCAAACTCAATTTGGTACAGTGTTAGGATCTTACGTAGTGATAATGGGGGAGAGTATATGTCTACTGCCGTGAGGGAGTTTCTAGTGAGTCATGGCATTTCCCATCAGACGTCGTGTCTTGATACTCCTGAACAAAATGGGGCGACTGAGCGGAAAAATAAACATGTTTTGAAAACAACCCGTGCTCTCTCATGTCATATGCATGTTCCTCATCATTTTTGGGGTGAGGCTGTTCTTACAGTCTGTTATCTTATTAATCGCATGTCGTCTTCTGTCTTAGGTGGTATTTTCCTGATGTTTGTGTTAGCTCTTATGTTACCTGGGCACTCCCTGCCTCTTAAATTTTTTGGTTGCGTATGCTATGTGCGTGACACCAGGCTATAGGTCACTAAACTTGATGCTCGTGCCCTCAAATGTGTGTTTCTTGGCTATCCTCAACACCAGAAGGGGTATAGATGTTACTGTCTTGCGCTTTGTCATTTTGTTGTGTTTCGGGATGTTACCTTCCTGGAGTCGACCCCATTCTATTCTCCTTCTCCTGTTCTTCCTCCGGGTCGTGAGTCACCTAACTCACCTCCCTCTCCTTTGTCTGTCGATTTTTTAGTCTCTCGAATTACAACTGATACTCCTGCCTCCCCTTCTGAGCCGCTCCTGGTGCTAGCTCCTGTAGTTTCACTCTCCCGTGATCCGCCTTCTACTGAGCCAGTTCTCTCGTCGGTTGATCCGTCGGTAAGTGAGCCCTCTATTGCTGCCCGTCGTCCTTATCATCTCTGTCGGGATCACCTCTGGTATGTTGACTGCTATGAGGGCTTGTTAGCTTCTTTATGTGCTTTTATTTCTACAGTTGATACTACTGCTGTTCCTGGTGGTGTTTCAGAGGCTTTCTCCCATCCTGGTTAGCGTTCTGCTATGTTGGAGGAAATATCTGCCCTGGATAATAATGGCACTTGGGATCTTATTTCTCTTCCTGCCGAGAAGCAGGCAGTTGGCTGCAAGTGGGTTTACACTATGAATGTGAATCATGATGGCTCTTTGGCTTGCTTGAAAGCACGCCTTGTTGCAAAAGGTTATGTCCAAACTTATGGTGTTGACTACTTTGAGACTTTCTCTCCTGTTTTCAAGATGATTTCCATTCGTCTTTTTCTTTCTCTCGCTGCCACTCGGAATTGGCTGCTTTATCAGTTGGATGTCAAGAATGCCTTTCTCCATTGCGATCTTCAGGAGGAAGTCTATATGGAGCAACCTCTCGGATTTGTTGCTCAGGAAGGGTCTGATCTGGTGTGTCGCCGTCGTCGTTCTTTGTATCATTTAAAACAATCTCATTGGGCTTGGTTTGGGAGGTTTAGCACGGTGGTGCAACAGTTTGGTCTGCGGTAGTCAGGCAAAGATAATATCGTGTTCTTTCGTCGGACAGCCTCCAGCTATATTCTTCTCGTTGTATATGTTGATAATACTGTCATCACTGGTGATGACAGTGTTGGGATTAATAGCCTGAAAGCCTTTTTGCAGACACAATTTTAGACTAAAGATGTTGGGCACTTGCGGTATTTTCTGGGGATTGAGGTGACCAGAGGTAGGTATGGGTTTTCTATTTCTCAGAGGAAATATGTGACTGATATTTTGCGCGATGCCGGCCTGCTGAATGCAAAAAGTGTTGAGTCTCCGATGGATCCGAGTGTGAAGCTTCTTCCCGGTGACGGTGATGTGTTTCCTCACCCTGACAGGTATCGCAGAATGATGGGAAAACTTAATTATTTGACCACCATGACTAGACCAGATATTGCCTATCCTGTCAGCATTGTGTGTCAGCTTATATCTGATCCCCGCATTTCTCATTAGAATGCAATGGTTCGTATCCTACGGTGCCTCTATTTTAACCCGAGAAGGGTCTACAGTTTTGTGATCGGGGTCATTTTCGTACCGAGGGCTATTCTGATGCAGACTGGACAGGATGCCCGATTGATAGGAGATCCACATCAGCGTTCTCTATCTTTGTTGGTGGGAACCTGGTATTGTGGAAAAGTAAGAAGCAAGATGTGGTGTCGAGATCTAGTGCTGAGGCGGAATACAGGTCTATGGCTTTGGCAACGTTCGAAATCATGTGGGTTCGACAACTTTTCACTGAATTAGACGAACTGCCTATGGTTCTACCAAGTTGTGGTGTGACAATAAGTCTGCTGTCAACATCACTACTAATCTAATGTTTTATGAGTAGACTAAGTACATCGAGATCGACTGTCATTTCATCTGCCACGAGAATAAGAACGACACTATTAATTTTGGCTTTATTCTATCTGGTGAACAGTTGACTGATGTGTTCACTAAGGCAATGCCCGGGCCCCGGGTTCACTATATTTGTAACAAGTTGGGCATGATTGATATCTATGCTCCAACTTGAAGGGGGTGTTAATATATATTCAGTATTATGATATTAAGTATTAATAATAACCTGTGGGGATGCCCACAGTATCTATTGTAGGCTCTCATTTGCTTTATAAATACGTGTGTATGTCTCACAATGAGATACACGCTTTTTTGTATCTTTCTCTCTTTTTTAACACAAAACACAAAACACATTGAAGTAGATTGTCATTCTATTCGTGAAGTATTTGACCAACATGTGATTACTCTCCATTACATTTCCACTGAGTTTCAGACGGCTGATGTGTTTACTAAGATTCTATCTCGTCACCGACATCAATTCATGGTTGACAAATTGATGCTTAGTGATCTACCATCATCAATTTGAGTGGGGATGTTAGCTGTAATATCTTGCTATAATATTATTGTAATTATTGATTTAGGGAGATTGATTATATTGTAATTATGATACCAAGTGATTGTAAGCTGATTTAGGGAGATTGATTAATAGGAGTGATTGTTGGCTGATTTAGGGAGATTGATTGTATTGTAATTATGGTACAAAGTGATTGTAGGCTAATTTAAAGAGATTGATGGAGATTGATTGATGGAAGTGATTGTAGGCTGAAAGTATGGTAATACTTTTCTAATTATTGAGAAGAGATCCTCCATTGAGAGGCATTCAGACCATATGACGTATATTTGATTGCACTTAGAAACTAAACGAAGCCCATTAAAAAACATTTTGAACCCCAATAAATGTGCTCTTGGAGGAAAAACATATGTATTGGTAAGTTTTTCTAGAGTTGTATAAAAAGGAAAATAATTATAGATCCGACTGTCACCACCATTACACTACACCCCCTTTCTAACTTGGTTGGACAAGCTTCATTACAAGAGGAACAGACTATTTTAATCCAACAGCTTCTCCACATGTTGAGGGTATGACTGCATACATTTTACTATTACTAGAACCCACAGTGGGAGAGCCTCATGCACTTAGACTGCCTTTTTAATCCAATAGATGAATTTCTTTTTATCCCCAAGAGTACCAGGTCTTTGGTAGTAAATTGCATTGAAATATTAAAACAAAAAATAGATGAGTGAATATCTCACAATTATGATCCCACCCTTATAAAGAATAACCTTTATTGCGATGTTGCCTGAACATGGACATGTAAATCTGGACATGTAAATCTAATTTCAGGATTCATACACATCAACTTTTCAGATTTATGGAAAACAGGTGATGAACATGCCAATAATTTGATAGTTTTCATGTGTGCACATAGATTTTTATATCCAATATGTTAACACTACCCTAATTTATGCACTCATGAGTTGACCAAGTTTGTACCACTTTCATTAACCAGTTTACCACCATGTCTTTTTTCTTCTATCTTACAGCTTCTAGTGGTTGCGCCATTGTCATCCCACTCACATCAACTATGTGGAACTTATAATATGCATTTATTTGATTCATATAATTAATATACTTATAATATGTACTTATTTGATTCATATAATTTATATAGTATTGGAGGAAAAGAAAAGTTAAAACAACAGTGTAAGAAGGATATTGGCATAAAAATTTGTCCACTTTGAGATTGGGAACGGTTATTATAGTGGCATGGAATGCATGATCATATATATATATATATATATATATATGCTATTTAACCCTTTTCCCTTTTTTTTGATGTCAAAAAGGGTGAGAAACTTGTAATTAACACCTCAGCGGAGGTATGATTGTTATAATATGAAAAAACAAATACTGGAAGTGTGTACTCTCATAAAAAGGCAAACTCACATATTTATTAAGTTAGGAAGGACTACAATAACTACTATGGGCATACCCATAGAATAACATAATATATTAAATATTAATATATAGATTACCACCCTCCTCAAGTTGGAGTATAGATATCTATCATGTCCAACTTGTTACAAATGTACTGAACACGAGACCCGGGTAAAGCCTTAGTAAATAAGTCAGCAAGTTGTTCACCAGATCGAACAAAACCAAAATTGATAGTGCCTTTCTTGTACTCGTGTCTGATGAAATAACTGTCTATCTCGATATATTTTGTTCGCTCATGAAAGACCGAATTGGTAGCGATATAGATAGCAGACTTATTATCATACCATAACTTGGTAGGACCCGTAGGCTGTTCATCGAACTCGGTGAGAAGCAGTCGAATCCACATAATCTCAGACGTGACCAACGCCATAGATCTGTATTTCGCCTCAGCACTGGACCCCGACTCTGTTGGAGGCAATACTGTCAAGATCATTGTTTTTGAAAAACGATTAATCGGTTAAAAATTAACTGGACGGGCAAACGCCGAAACGGGCTCCAGATGAAAAATTTTAACGAAGAACGATCAAAAAATAAATCCGTGCAACCAAAGTTAATTTAGATGAATACCTCTTGTTGATTTAATCTTCAACTACGACTTGATTCCGAGTTGAAGTTCCAGTCAGATCTTCTACTGTATTCCCTTATGCGATCCTCGAACGTAGTGTGGGCTACGATCCTCCGAGAATTCGTACCGGCAGAACTTCGATATCTTTCGTCTTGAAAAACAAAATATGATATCTCTGATATATGATATATGAACTATCAATCTCAAACTGGTTCAGTCTACACGCGTATATATAGGGTTACAGCAAGGACTTGGTGAGTAATTATTAGTAAGACTTCCAGTAAAACACAAACACCTACTAGCGATTTCTGCAATTAAAGAAAGACGCATAGCGGTATCTGCAATTTTCATGAAACACTGAATTACAGTTCACACCACTAAAGAACTATAATTGCGCTCTGACCCATAATCTCAAGATCTTCTTGCATTGAGCTCCTGTTATTAAATACTTACTATTTCTCCCCACGTTAAGATTTTTCGATACCCGCTAATTAAATTTAATTACTGATAATTTAATTTAATCGGTATCTTGATATTCTTTAAGCCCTTCCGCTTAACTTATTTGA
>JAULJZ010127426.1:0-11016 GCA_032270985.1 Heliamphora pulchella | reverse complement strand
TTCCCTTATCCACTACTCATGAGTTCATGTACCATCATTCCCAGATTAATCAATCCAACTATACACTTTAGAAATCTTCGAGCTAAACGACTCCAACAACTGTTCAATGTCTCATGTATTCAAGCTAATCATTTCTAAAATTTAGGTATAATCATCAATTCACAAACACAATTTCAGTTCAAAAAAGGTATACAAAAAAATCAACACAAACCACGAACAATCCACTAACATTAGTCAGAATCCTACCTGATTGAGTTCCTGGGGCTTCGAAAACCAGCCAGTCCCGCCACCTGATGTTTTTAGCTACCTTGGAATTTTTCTCCTGGAAGCTTCAAAATGAAACCCTTGCTCCATGACCTTCAATCCCACTCTTAATGCCTCCAACGCCTTAGAATCCAACCACGGGCCCTTTGAAATCCGATTCTTGTACAGCTCAAATCTACTCCTCTCAACGCGTATCTCTTGAATCCGAGTCAATTCAGTCCAGTTTTGTGCAAAAGCCCTTAAATTTCTAGAAATAGAAGAAGTTTTGGGAGCTACGGTGTTCTTCCATGGAAAAATCGAAACAGAAAAGAGAAGAGGAAGAAGGTGCGTGCCGAACAGGGGAGGCGCGGTTTGGGTAGGGATTTTGGGTATGATCGCCGGCAGGGATGGCGGTGTCGGCGATCGCGGTGGTAGGGTGAAGGGAGGCGTCACGGCGGCAAGGGAGGCGCGGTTATCGCAAATCGCGCATCCCGCGCTGGCTTCTCTCGGGTCTTCTCTCCTCTCCGCCATTGATAGAAGAGGTTAGAACATAGAAGGGAAGGGGACCTTCGGGTCTCTTATTATGTGCCTCTCTCCCTCTCCCTCTTTCTCTCGATCTCTCTCTCTCTCTCTCTCAAAGTTTCCCTCTCTCAACCTCTCTGTGTCTCTCTCGATCTCTCCCAAAGCGTCTCAGCTTCGGCTGAGATGCTAACAATATATATTTATATATTTTATTATTATTATTATTATTATTTTTTGTACAATTAATCTTGAATATATATACATATATATATATATATATACATATTTCATTTAAATTCCTTCAAGCTCTTTAATTAATTTAAATTACAAAGAAATTATAATTTCCATCATCGTGAAATACATTCACAATTTTATATCCCAGAGTCTCAACACATGTCAACCCCACATGTAATGTGAATCGTCTTCGTGAATTTTAATTATATTACTAAAATTAATTAAAAAGAAAACAAACCGGGTCTCCACACCTTAGCATCCCCAATATTTGGGACTGGAACGTCCCTTCGGCCCGAACCACATCTATGGCCTCGACGACGGCCTCGTCTTCCCCGCGTGGACATAATTCTATACGAAAGCAACATAACAGGATAAGCATCCATACAACATGTTACTGCTAACTTAAAAGACATATCACATATAAGCATGCTAACACATAGCCACTTAGATCATGTCATCACATCTCACATACCGAGGAGAACCAACAAGAAAGACTCGTCCTTCTTGATAACCTACTTAGATTCCTAACTAGAAATCACGTCCGCGAAACGTGTCTCTAACTTGGCTCCCAAGTTTGTTAATCCAAACGCCCGAAAGCAAGACTAATCAATCCTAAGGTCTAACCTCCATGCCCACATATACATAACCATTATGCTAAACATGCTATCATGCTTATGTTAGGAAAACACTTTAACACATGCAATCAAGCACACATATATCCTCACAAGGTAATGCACCCTCTTTCCCAGGGCTCTTAGGTATTCGAACCCAGAGCTCTGATACCAAGTTGTCATACCCCAAACACTAGGGTCATGCGAAAGCCCACCCAAACACCGTTTGAGAAAATAAGATTTGTAGTTGAAAAATCATCAACTCAAAAATATTTAACATTTGGATAAAAATCCCCATAGTTCAAGTCTCATAAACTGTAAACATGCAATCTCATACATGAATAAATATATCGCCTCAAGGCGTACAAAACTCGCCTTCTAAAGAAGGCATCACAAGTAAAAGTGCATGTCAAAATAGGGAAACTACAACTAGTCTTCCGTCACCACGGGAATCTTGGTCAACTCCTCACGCTCACCTGAAAAGGTTTTATAATAAAATCCCACACCGTGAGCCGAAGCCCAATAGAAAATAGACAATAAAGCTGTACAGCAGGCTATGCAATCATAAGTATACAGACTCAACCACAGGAGCCAAAAGGTTTTCCTTCCAAAATCATAAGTTTTCCATCAGACTAACATGAGTCTCAAAAAGGTTTTATCTCACAAAACCCCACATTTTTCATCCCTTAAACTATGCATATCATCCTAACAGATATCATGCCACGGTTAAGAAAAAGCTGTAAATAAACAGTAAGCTCCACTCAGGCCACTCAGCAGAGGAGAAAGATAAAATTTAATCTTATGTACCAACTCTGCCACACAGACGATGGTAATAACTATAGACTTCTCTGCCTATTACCCTAGTCCTCAACCACTTAAGGCCTGTTAGGTAATGACAAGTTCTATACGGAGCTACAACAATAAAGCCATTCACGGGGCAACAAACTTCTTCACGAATTTTCATAACCGATGGATGAAGTATAACCAAACCATGTTTACGGAGATTAACCCGAGGGGCCGTAGCGAACCCACTCTGCGCACATTTTTGGACTTCCACCAAGGAGCAATAGAAGCCCAACTCAAAACCACACACTGTCACGGTACATCTATGGAGCACATTTAAAAACCCACTGTAGCACAACTACGAAAACCCGTAAAATAGTTTATACAACACATGTATAAAAAGTGATCCAATCCATAGACATGGAGATCTAAAACCATTTCCAACAAAACATTTAAGAGTTGAGACTCAATCCCGCGGGTTAGCGCCAAATCTCTAAAATACGTTTTTCCACCATTTTCACAAAACACCTCGTTTTCAAATCGCCTTTTGAAAACTACAGATAACACGCATCCAAAACATGTATACAACCAAGAAAAGGTGTAAAACCCGCCTTTTATCCAAAATCCAGGTTTATATATGAAAATCACATTTGATGTATTTTCTACTCGGTGAAAACACATATAATTGCGTATAACACCCTTTTACAACAGTAGAGTCTAGAATCTTACTTTGGAGAGTCAAGAACTTGACGTCTCAAAACTGAACAGCGTCAGAACGAGAATTCGCTTGGATGAAAGCGAAGCTTACGGCGCGCACAGCAAGGATCCGCAAATAGACTACCAAAAAACCAAACCCCGGGCCCTCAAAACTAGAGAGAAGGAAGAGAAAAAGGGAAACTTAGCCAAGAAGAAACGTTTAAACAAATATCTCAACCCACTGGATATTTATAGAAATGGAAAAAAGGTACTGTCCAGTCGATCGAACCCCCATGTCTAGTCGACTGAACTCAAAATTCTCGGTCCAGTCGACTGGGCCAAGCCCTCCAGTCGACTGAACTGCTGGGCAGTGTGTTTTTTTGACACAATACAGGTTTTCAGGTCCAAACACTTGCCAAACAAGTCTCTACCAAACCCCAGAAGGCATAAAACACATTTATACATGCTAATCTACAACTTGAAACATAAACCATGGATCGAGGCTATTCATAAACTAAATGAAACATGTCAAATATATAAATAACATAAAATGCAACGGTTCCAGGTCTCACACCACCACCCCCGTTCTCACTACCACATACTGGCTCAATCACACCTCATAATGCACATCCTAGACTATCTCCTCGAGTCAAAGGTTTCACACACTTAAGTTCTGACGATCGACTAATGACCACCCAATTTGATACCACATCGTTTTCTTGCTTATGCTAACAACACCGTCACTGGAGCTGATAAGATGCTCATCCATGATCAACAGAACAATCACCTACTTCTAGAGAATCACTCCCTTAATTCATATGGAATACCCAAGAACGCACTTCATCTGAACCTTTGTCCTCTATTTCATCCTCCATTATGAACCACAATTCTCACCCTTAAGTCACTGAGGCTAAGTCTACAAATCAACTTGAAATTAAACATGATCACCGTCGTCCGACGTCAACCCCAAACTCATTACACCTACATCGATCCCTTGAATCCCTAATAGCAGATTACTCAAGCCCGAGACTTATTTATCACGTAACCATTCAAGACTTGCCTCTTACACTTAGTAACTTCTCTTCATATAGGACTTATCACGATCCTCAATTCTAAACTAAACTATTACGTCAATTTCGGCAGGTCATACCAACCACGACGTCTCAAACATTGAATCCTTCTTGACTTATATTTTACCAAACTCTTAGGGCCACAGTCCAAACATATGGTTACTCCCAAAACATAACACTTACCACAGTTGACAACCACTCCTCAACTCTTAAGAATTCAGAGTAGTTCAAAGCCCCAATCAGAGCACAAACCCAAACTCACAAAAGTCTATCAGAAACCCACCACGTAAATACTCCAGCCACAAGGTTCCAACTAAATTCCCACTTCACCGAAGGCTAGAGGTACAACCACACCCTACTCCACTCAGAACATATTGCACACAACAATTAGCAATTCTCGATTGTTCACTACAAACAAACTCTACGTTTCAACACTAACTCTCTTGTCAATAACAACAAACCTTCCTGGTTTATTCACCAATCTCACAGGGAACACAACCTCACTCATTACATTCGAATGGTAAAGCAAACAGACTCCATTCAGTAAACCCACGAGGAACTCAGCCCACTAATCACCAGATCCCGATAGGACCCATCAACACTTGGCCCCCATAGAACCCCGTAAATCTCACCTTTAGGCCGCATTGACCATAATTACACAACTACTGTTAATCCAATCACGATACCCAGATCATCCATTACACTAAACTCTCAACTCTTAGGCCTTATTTGCCCACACATGAACGCCATCAATCCCCATACCTCGCTCAGCACATCCCGTTAGACTGCAAGCTCGTCACCAATTATACATGGAGACACAATGCCAACATTCCCACTATGTCAAGACCACATTTCACAAGGTTGCACTTCACTAACCTAACTTTTACTAGGCAAATCACATCCATATCATAGTCTCAGACTCACTGTCCAAGCAACTCATATAGAAGGCGCATGGTACCAAACCAAGGAAACCCAATCCTGAGACCTTCCCTCCAAAGTTACTAATAACTCTCGCGATTATGCTGATGCCTCTCGTATTTCTATTTCGCAGGCACACCGCTATTGCAGATATCTCAACCCACGTTTCCTCACCTATCATCTCAGGCCATCCTAACCATACAGTATATTACTGAACCTTATTACTCCACATTTCGTTCCCATATGCAAACAACATAATCACCTCTGAATTGAAGATGGAATGCAAACAACCTCCAGACATATCCCACCCAGGAGACACCATCTCAGTACTAGGCCATCCATTCATAATGAATATACTCCTCGTCACATCGGATCCTCATACTCAAATCTTCACTCAAGCACTATAACTATAGTTTACTCCTTGACATCCTAACGACGCATTTCACGCGTCCATAAGATCCTCACTGTTTATCCACCAATGCATCACGCCATACATACTCACACCACTTTAGGACATCTCTTCACAGGGTCACGTTACACTAATTCGATTCCAAAAAGGTAGGTAACAACCAAACAAGTAGGCCAAACCACGTCACAGTATCAAGCTCGCGGCTCCAATACGTCTATTTGAAAACATAACATGTTCAATTGAAAACACATGTCTCTTATACCACTTTACTAGTACTACTGGCACATAGCTATCCGAACATGAAAACAACTACACGCCACACAAACAAAACAAACCTCACTTATCAACTCAAGACCAAAGGCACCACCCTATCACTCATTCTTTAAGGGTAACACAACACCACCACATCTAGACGTTAAGCCAGATACTAACCACCACCATCATCCTCTTGAGGGATCTCTACTCATCAACACATCGTCCTAAACTGACCGAGTCAGCTGCACTAACAATATCTTCCGCCTGCCCTATAAATCTCACATACTCATGCTCACATTCTTATCATACACCATGTATCCCACATAGTCTCCTTATCATGAGAATAACAACCCATGCCATGAAACTCCACTCCGTGAAATTTCCCAAACAACCTCGGATCATCATTCACCACATCACGATCATCACCAATATATATCTCCCCATACAAACATGTATCTCACTCGAGAATCTATCCGTCAAAAACATCTCCAACCCACATACATTCATCATCGCACAACTCCCAACTCCTATTAAAGGACGTCACTTAACAACACACCTTAAAAGAAACTCACCGGTCATCCATAGACTCTCAAAACTATCTAGCACTATTATAGCTACCAACAACACCCCATAGGGTAAGGGACACCCCAAACATAGTGTGATATTCTGGTATCCCACATCGAAAAAGAGAGGGAGTTCCTGGGCTATAAAGAAAAAATCTTGGACCCTTACATTCAATGAGGCCTTTTTCCAGGTAGTAAAAACTCTAGCAGAACTCCGCAGTTAAGCGTGCTTACGCTGGAACAATGTAAGGATGGGTGACCCCTTGAGAAGAACAAAATCGTGAGGGCCTTGCCAAAGCGGAAAATATCGTTGCTATGTGAAGGATCGGGGTGTTACAGATGGTATCAGAGCCAACTCTCCTTACCTCTGAGTTTAGACCCCTACCGTCTTGCGTGACACGTGGGCGGGCTACTGAGTGGGCGGGTCGATAATGACTGGCACGCTACAAGAGCTGGCAGGCTACTGGACGGGGACGTGCAGCCCTAAGGGGGTGGATTGTGATATTCTGGTATCCCACATCGAAAAGGAGAGGGAGTTCTTAGGCTATAAAGGAAAAATCTTAGACCCTTACATTCAATGAGACCTTTTCCCAGGTGGTAAAAACTCTAGCAGAACTCTACAGTTAAGCATGCTTACGCTGGAGCAATGTAAGGATAGGTAACCCCTTAGGAAGAACAAAATCGTGAGGGCTTTGCCCAAAGCGGACAATATCGTTGCTATGTGAAGGGTCGGGGTGTTACACATAGTCTAAGCTTAAACTTTCTAACACCCCTTAGGCCAAAGATTACTACGCTCCCGTCCACTATGTTCCTGTCCATACTCAATCTTAGAGTACATAGCTCATAACATAGCATGGCTCAAGGAATAACATGGCTCATGACGTACAAAATCATTAATACGTGCAAACCACACCTCATATCCAACCACAATAAACAACCTCCAAGAGATTTCAAACACCCTACCTCACTCATTCATCCTGCTACCAGTAGCACAACACACACCAAACAATCAATGCTCGTCTCACGAGCTTACACCCACCATGATTATTGACCACCAGGGATCACTTCTACAACCCACACTACCACCTTGACCACAACTCATCCTAGTCCTCACGGGTATAACTCTTATAATGAGGTTATCATGACACCCAACTAGGTTAAACTCAACTTAATCCTCTGAAACCAAACTACACGCTACCCACCACCTAGTTACATCACATCAAAACATATGCACATACCAACGGGAAGCCTCATAGTAATGCGACAATCCGGGTAACTAATTCAAATTTCTCATAGAAAGAATGTCGGTCAAACGCTTTTCTATTTTGAACCCCAAAGTAGTTGATCGGATGCCAATTGGCATGCCACATCACCCTAAGACTTCACCTCCATACTCATATAAACACATAACATAGGCAAAATAATTCAACCGCAAACCCATGCAAGCACACAATTCATGCCATGTAGTGATGCCTAATCTCATCAAACAATTCTCATATAAGAGTCATCCTAACTTTCCACGGCTCCTAGGTATTCAAACCTAGAGCTCTGATATACCATTTTCACGACCCAACCCGAGACCAATCACGCTAGAAGGATTTCCGTCAATAATTTTCCAAACTTAAACATAAACATAATGCTACCATCAGACTTTAAATAAGAGTTTTCCTTTTAACATGTATTCAAAAGATTTGAACCAAGTAAACCAAGTTGCAAGATTTATTTCCAAAACCACCGAAGAACAAATAACTACATCCTTTTAATTTTAAACTTTCACATTAATTACATTTATCCACTTGATTTTATGTACAACAAATGTTCAACTTTAAATGTTTATATTAATTATATTCATCCATTAAAATGTATACACAAACATCTTACAACTTGACCACGCTAGACCCTTTCTCTAGTCTTTCCAAATGCACCCGTTGTCACGCTCCAAATCCTCGGAACCTGAAAGAGTTGGATGCAACATACATGAGCCAAAACTTGTAGGATAAAGACTAACTCTAATGCTAAGCATGATTTGTGAGGTGTGATGGGTGCAACTGAAATAAAAATGCAAGTTCCACCAATTTGTTATTTATTTCCACGCACGTCAAGTTATTCATTCATTAAGCCTTTTTCAAAACATTCATTTCTTTCACATTTATCCATATCATTATCTCATCGCTTGGTTTTTCACAAAAACTATATCACATTTTCATTACCCAATTTATCACAAAATCGTATTACAACAATGAACCGGCGTCGGGCACAGCTTATAGAAATCCCTTCCTATTAATTCCCAATAGGTTATACGAAGTCATTGGGTAATAAGTAGCTCTATAAGTCACCACGACGCAACACCACATTTTGGGGGCTAACCCGTGGGCATGTGTCCCCCATCTTGCGCAAAGCGGAGCTGCTTTCCCAACTTAATCCACATCAATCTATACGGTTGATTATTCCCGATACTATCATTTTTCAAGAAAACCCGGGAGTCTAACCCCACAACCAGTTCCTCTCCCAATCACTTTCAAATATTCTCATTTTGATTCATATTTCAAATTTTTTACTTTATTGTCAAGTCTCATTCCGTTTGAGTATTTAAATTTTCTTTCATATCTTATGCACCATGCATCATCACTTCAATAAATAAGTAATCACAATTCTCATATTATTGAGCAACTTCATAACGTATCAATACAAGATTAATTCAATAGTAATCATATTATTTGAAAAGGAAGCACCCATCATATGCATATACAAATAAATTTAAAACCCATTTATTCTTTCCAAAAACTTAGAATTTTATGTTATGATGTGACCATGCCAAAGCACAACCCTTAAATAACCCACTTCACAACCCAAACCCACCGGAGTTTATTTTATTATCATCATCATCATTAATATTATTATTATTATTATTATTAGGAAAAATAAGTAGCAAGTTCAAAACCTTTCAAAGGGCCCAACCGAGGGTTTATTTAATGTAAAAGAGTATTCTAGAAAACTAAGGCCAAGGTATCTAAGATCCAAGCCTTTAAATAAAACATCAATTTTTTTTTAAAAAAAAAAACCTAGACCACTCGAGTGGTCTCTCACCTGTACTAAAGAACCGAGGGTATCAAAAGACCGCCCGATAGACCGCTCGAGTGGTCTATCTATCGGTCGTGCTCCAGGTTCTTTTTCAATCCAAGAATCCAATTTTTTTTTTGTTTAAAGGAATCTACATACCTTTTAACAAATTTTGGGCCAAGAATTAACCTTTAAAAGGAGGAACAATCATTCTAAAATCTCCCTCGGGGCATAAGGTTTATGTGAATAAAAAACATATCCGAAAACCTTTTCTTTTATACAATACAACACTCTCTTAAAACCTATGATTAACTATTTCTCAAAAAGGCTTAATCTTCCCCCAAAATTCCAAGTTTCTTCAAGTTTAGATAGAATTCTGATATTTAACTCTACAATCTTTAACTTTAGCTAGAATTCCAATATTAGTTCGTTTAGTATCAAATTGTCTCATCCAATTGATAATTCAAAACTTCAATCCTCACCATTCCCTTCAAGGTAACAAAACCCAACTCCCAAATTTTGTTAGTACCCATGAACTCCATACACCCTAAAGGCTTAACATAGGATTCATACAATCCAATTTTTTTGAATCCCAACTCAAGTCTCAATTTCATGTAGGTATCATGCTAGGGTTTACTCCAAAGAAAATTAATGAACCCAAATCATAACAAATCACAAGAGAGAGTCTAGATCCTACCTCAAGGATGTCCCACCACCAAGAATCAAACCTCTCGCGAGTTCAAATCCATCAAAGCTCAAGTCACGCAGCTACGGAGGGACATTCCATGAACATCCACGTTCTCCAATGGTGGTTCGCTCGAGAAAATGGCAAGATCTCGACCTCCGACAATCATGGGAAGCTCTAAAGAGCTCCAAAACTAAACCCTAGGTCACCCCTCAACTTTAGAGAGAGAAGAGTGAAGAGATAATGAGCAAATTAACCCAAAAACCGAGACTTATAGCCTCTGTCCGTCACAGACCGCTCAATCGGTCTCTGCGATTGTACTTTTGGTTCAACTTTGAATGAGCATATCTCCTTCATCCGAACTCGAAATAGGGTCGATCTTGTGCTCAAACAGAAGCCCCGAAAGTCTACTTTCTAATGGTTTAAATCTCCTACCAGGATTCATTTTGTACAAAATGTTATGACCAAAGTAGTAAATGTATGCCACTTTTCTTCACACATTTTTCACATATTTTTGTCTGAACATCCATTAGAACCACATATTCTTCCTTTAACATATCTTTCATGCGTACCCAAGCTCAAAACATCACCAAGCTCAAGTTTTAAGTCTTACTCCCATCAATACTTAATCGTATAAAAAAAATAAAACGGGTCTGGGTCTCACATAATTATTTCAGGATTAAGAGTATAAACACTCATAATTTATAAAATCAGTATAAAATTAATTATCCCAACTTGGTCATGTTCAATACGCACAAATGGCTCGTTTGATAATCCTGATTGGATTGGATTAGAAGTGAAGGGGGATTGGTAATAAAGTGGGATTAGTAGTGAGGTGGGATTAATTTTTTTGTATTTGAATTGAATGGGATTAAATAACGGATTAGATGATAATTTACCATTGTATTAAGTTAATTTATTTTAAAATTAACTTAAATAAATTAATAAGTTAAATTTTATGTTATTG
>JAULJZ010127415.1:0-11016 GCA_032270985.1 Heliamphora pulchella | reverse complement strand
TGTGGGTGTTGGCACACTCGGCTTGAATGTGACCAAACTCATGGCATTCGTGACACTAGATCCCTTGGGGTTTCTTGGAACTAAAGGAGGTATTACGCTTGTCACTACCACTTGAGGTGAACTTTTTGCTCGAAAAAAAATAACTTGGGGGAGGAAGGGTTGAAATTGTTCCCCTTCTCAAATCTAACAAACTTTCAAAATTTTCTAGCTAGCATGCCCAATTCTTCTTCATCATCATCCTCTTCTTCATCATTGCTTTTATGGGTGTCAATATGAGAGGATTTCAAAGCTATGCCTTTGTTAGAGCAAGAAGAAGTTTTCTTAGAGGACAAGTGGTTGATTTCATAGGTTTAGAGCTTGCCTACCAGTTCTTCAACCTTCATAGAGTCAATATCATGACTCTCTTCTATGGTGGTAACTTTAGCCGTAAACTTCTCAAGTAGGGACCTAAGAACTTTACGAACAACCTTAAATGAGGAAAGGGGCTCACCTAGACCAAAAAAGGAATTAACAATTTCACTAAGTTTGCCATAGAATTGGTCACAGGTCTCATGATCGGTCATACGCAGTTCTTTAAACCTAGTGGTCAACATTTTGAGTTTTGAGGTCTTCACAATTTGAGTGCCCTCATGCCTCACTTGTAAGATGTCCCAAGCCTCTTTAGCGATGTCACACTATGAGATACGACTAAACTCACTGGGGCTAAGGGCATTGTTAATAGCATCTAGTGCCTTGTAGTTAAAGTTGGAACACTCATTGTCAAGTTAGGTCCACTCGGTGTCGATTTTCAACCTAACAACTTTGGTAGTGGAATCTTCAACAGTGGGGGCTTCGTATCCGTAGAGAATGGATCTCCAAATTCAAATTCCCATGGAATTTAGGAAAGCTTCCATCCTAGCCTTCCAATAGGGATAGTTGTTGCCATGAAAATAGGGAGGCCTAGTAGTGGAGGTACCCTCTCTACCTAACTCAGAGGTCATGGCTACTAAAGGATCTAACTCTGGCGGTTAAGCCAACTAAGGGACAACCTTGCTCTGACACCAATTGAAAAAGCTAACAAGCTTAAGGAATGAGCCTAGAAGGGGGGTGAATAGGCCAATAAAAATTAATTTTTCCTTTCTAATGAAAGTTTTAAATCTTATGAGAACAAAGGTAAAAACCAAAGAAATAAAACACATGCACCACAACACACGAGATATAACGTGGAAACCATAGGGAATACCCCGGGATAAAAATCACGGCACTAACACACAATAATCCACTATGAATCAATAAGGGTACAAGAAACACAACGAGAAAGGGATTACAACTATTACCATAATGTAGACCTAACTCTGCTTCTTGACTTAGCTCCCTGAGCACCTTAGAGATTCCATAGCAACCACGAGCACAACGACCCAATCTCCATTTGATGACGACTCTGAGTTAACTCGGCCAAGTGTGTGAATGAGGTGAAAATGAGTGAATATAAAAAATGTGGTTTTAACAAGAATACACAACCTAAGGTGTTTGAAAAACACTAACGAATGCACTTCGGTTGCTACAAAATGGAGGAAAGAAGAAGGAATGAATGCAAGGCTCTTAGAAAGAGGAAGTAGCCTCTTCAGAAGTTCAGGGATCCTTCTTAAACCCAAATAGACGAGCACTATTATGATTATATACAAAAATAGAGCTCAACCAGAATTGGTTGATGAAAAAGGACTAGGAGTTCAAGTGCCTAACGAGCGTTCAGCGAGTGCGTACTGGCGCTTAAACGCCAAGCGAGCGCTCTGCGAGCACATTGAATTCTCAATCAATAAGGGGGCCAAGCGTGTGAACTGGAACACAAAGGGGCACCATGAGCGCTCAAGCGCCTAGCAAGCGCCTTAAGAGCGCTCAACACTGGAAAAGGGGTGCTCAAGCGCCACACGAGCGAACAACGAGTGCTGATTACTGGAGTTCATGCGCTCAAGCACCGTACGAGCGCTTGAAGGCGCTCAAGTGTAGTTCGAGTGCTTTGTGAGCGCATGGGAAACTTAAGCCCCAAGCAAGTCCTAGAGTTCATACAAGCAACATAAATGACATTTTATGAATGGAAGAGAATGTTGGTTCCCTCTACAACTCACCCATCTTCCATCCCAACGTGGGTTAAACTTCACAAACTCCCATTGAAATTTTGGACTGCCTCAGGTTTTAGCAGGATTTCCAGTACCATTGGTAGACCTATACATGTTGATCAAGCTACAACAACTAAGAAGAGGTTAGACTATGTAAGAGTGTGTATTGAAGTCTCCGCTGGGGATGAGCTCCTGCACGAGGTGATAGTTAAAATCAGTGGAGACGCGACAACCATCCGAGTGGAATACCAGTGGATCCTCCCCACATGCTCAGCTTGTAAGGTTTTTGGCCACAAATGTAATCCTAAACCTTCTCCCACCCCCTCCATAGCGGAGACTACTAAGGGGGAGCAAGTAACTGGAGCTAAGTTGGAAGCTCTAAACACAGGTGGCAATGGTGTTCGGGAAGTAAGTGCCAAAGTGAATATCCCTACTGCTGCTTGTGATCCCGTTCTTGGCCCTGAGCGTATTTGCAAGGATGTTCCCCTAGAACGCCAAAATGTATGGACTCAGGTGGGTAAAGGGCAGGAGGATGCTTTGGCATCTTGTGCAGATGGGTTGAGCAAGGAAAGGGAGAATTCTACAGATGTGACTGAGGTGCCTGAGGTTGATGCTACTACTGTGAAGTCATCAACGTCAGCAGATGTGGGAGTTAGGGAGCAAGCGGTACATGAATTTCATTCCTCAAATTCCTTTCAAGCTCTCTTGGATATCGCTGATGAAGGTTTCTGTGAAACACCGGTCTCTAGCGCAAATCAAATGTCAGGTATGAAGGATTATAATAGCAAAAAGAAAAAGAAAAGGTCCTCTAGTGGTCCTTTGAACTGGTATTTCCCTCCCTAATATCTTTGTTTTTGGATTGGTTGGGTTTTGTTGTTAAGCGTTCAAATATTCAGTCGTTTGTCTTGGTCGATTTAGTCGTCCGAATTGTTTGTATGTGGTTTGGTGGTGTGCCGATTTCTGCTGGTTTTGTTTCTTTCTATCCATGTGGGTTGTGCATGGATAGTTTCCCCCGCTAACATATGAGGGGTTATGTGGGTTTAGTTGCTTTCGTTGCTTTCGTGTTTAGTTTGGTTAGTGTTGTAACTACCTAGGGTATGCCCTTCGATTCATGTACATTTTTTTTCTTTTTTTATGTTACAATTAATTACCCAAAAAAAAATAAACATGCAATGATTGTGCACAAGAAAGGCCGTATACCTTGTTGGGGTTCCCGAAATAGCTCTAGCATGTCCACCAGTGCAAGATTTGACAATGAAGGGAGCGGAGACACTAGACAGACCTTATAACCATACACAAGACAAAATAGGGGTACAGCCTCTAGTGGTTTTGTCGAATACCAGAAATAGCCAACTATACTAACAACATCACTATGTGACAAAGTCTAGACTTTTCCAGACTAGTTCATAGCGGACCCACACATCCAACGAACCGAAAAGCAAAAGATTCGTGCCAACGGTATAGAAGTGGAAAACAAGAGACAACTTCAGGCTTAGGAAACCCTTAGTATGCAAGTAACGGAAGAGAAGTGGAAAACCGCTTGCTTTCTATTAGTTAAACCTCACGACACATTGGTAGCTACAAGCAAAAAGTATACCCGTGAAATTTTATTCCAACGAAAGTTCTTTACCATACCTAACCGAAACCCGCATCTCACCTGGGCAGTCTAAACACTCGGTTCTAAACCATCAAAAGTATGTTAAGAGTAGGCATAAACGAGATTAAAGGAAATCCTTATTTTCAGTCAAAGCTTCTTACAATAACAAGCTTTTAACTAGCCTTTGCAACCATATGAGGTTTTATTTGTGAACAGCACTACAAGATTATCAAAATACGAAATAGAAATAGAAAAGAACTGATTGGTTGGATTACATCTCTACTAGTTAATAAAGTAAAACCTAGAATGCAATAACAGAAATTTATATAAAACCCAGAATGGTAGCCCTGCTATGTCGATATTTGAAGAACGATAGAATCTCATTGAATAAAACTTTTCATACTAATAGGGAGATGGAGTGTCATGCTTTCACCTTAAAAGTAGAACAAACTTTAGCAAATAGTTTCATGACCCCTTCTCCTTTCCTTTAGAGATGGTGGGACAAAGACAAAACCATGGGCATTCAGCAAAAGTAAGCGAAACTGAAGAGGAAGTGGAAGTCCCGAGCCTAACACGAATTTTGCAAGATCTAACAACAAACTTAGATCGATCGCAAGGAAGGGCACCACCCCAGGAAGGATCATGGTACTTATCGGACCTAAGAGTACAAAATATCCCGATACTTGAGAAGAAAAATTTTTCCCGAGCAAATGAGGTTCGGATTAAAGCCATAAAGTAACAACAACCAACAGTAAAAGCTTGTTATAGGTGCAACTAGCCAGAACATAAGATGAAGCACTGCCCGACAAGAATTGAGGAAGACAATCAATGAGAACCACTACGAAATAACAAAAAGATCATAAGCTCAAAACCTTACCCTCATGGTGACCAACTGGAACAAATAGGTAAAGGGACACCAAAATTAAGGGTCTGTTAACAATGCCATAGGCTCGAACATAAAAGATCTAAGTGCCCACTACGAGGAAGACTATACTACAACCACCGTCAACCATAACAGAGTTACAAGGATCAAACAAATTCATTGCAGCAAGAAACAAATGGTGTGAAAAAGGAGGTGCAACCTGACCAATCATAGGGCGATAAGGGGAGTGTCCGCTGTTCACAAGAGACTAACTTAACAATCTGTTTCAATTGCAATAAGTTTGGACATAAAAAGTTTAAATGCCCGCTACCAAGGGGAAGAAACTATAATATTCGTAAAAATGGAACAAGCAGTTCAGGAAGGATGATACAACTCGACCAACAAGAGAACCAATGGACAAGAAAAAGAAAAAGGAGTATTCGTTAATGATTGGAGGTACGCCCGAATCCGCAAACTCTAAGATATACGTTAGTTAAACTTGTTGCATTATCTCGGGAAAGGATACGCTTGAAGGGCAAAGACTTTTAGATTAGCTCTAGTCAGACAACTACCGCACCACGGATAGGCGACATGACCTTCGAAAATCATGTAGATGTCGGCCTAAGATGTTAGTAAGATGAAACAACAATAGCTCAAAGTAATAAACGTAAGCACAACCCTATCCATATCCTCAATAGAAAGCAACTCAAGTAAATAAGGACAACAACATCAAAGAGAAAAAGTGCAAATAACCATCCATAACCTTATGCATGAAATTTCAAGGATGAAATTTGTTTAAGGGGCGTAGATAGCAACACCCTGGTCCGGACCCTAGTAGTAACCGCATAGATTGTAATAACCCGGCCCGGACCCTTGTTGTGACTGCCCGGACTGTAACTACTCGTGGAACAATCTAGCCCAAACACTAGTATTAGCGATGGTTAGTTGATAAGATCTTAGGTCGCTAGAAGGATAGAAGAAACCCTAGTTCAACTCGAAACCCTAATTTGACCCGAGAATCCTAAAAAGGCCGAATACTTAGAGGCAAAGCCCTAACACTCAGAAAAGTCTCGAAACAGCTTAAATTAAGTAAATAATATAAAATATTAAATAATAAAAAATCAAAAATTCCCATAATTAAGGTAAAATGACTATTTTGCCCTTAGTACACCAAAAAGTCTCAAAAATTCAAGATTTAACACATGGACACCCAAAAATCAGATATATATATATATATATATATATATATACAATTAATTAATAAAATACAAAATAAAAACAAAAATGACCAAATTGCCCTTGCATGGCTGGCCACTTAGGGAATTGTGCCCAAAAAGCTACTTTTTACTTTTTTAAGCTTAAAAATAAAAAAAAAATGTATAAATTAAGTATTATTTTGACCCAATACTTTTTATAAAAGTAATATATACAGTCATATAATAATGTAGATCAACAAAAGCAAATAAATAATTATTTAAAGTCTTTACACAATAAATAAGTTAAAAAGCCAATTCTAGTCAAACTAGCTTAATTTAGCTTAAAAGCCTACACTTATTTAATTGATTACTATCAAAATTATGATAAATTATAGAAAGACTAAATTAATTATAAATACATTAATATAATAGGTTTAGATACCAAAAAAGTACATAAAATTAATATTTTATACATTTATATTTATAAAAATGTACTAAAATACAATTTAAAACACGAATTAAATACAAAATTAGCCTTTTAGTCTCCCAAACATGCCCTAGCCGAATTCCCATCTGCACAACCTGAAAATTTCTCTTTCATAATTCTCTTAATAAGAGCTAACCTCCCATACAACCAATGAAATTGAAAAAAATTCAAAAATTATACTTATATGTAATTATTATGTCTCCATTGTAATTTATTTTTTTGGGTAATTATTATGTCTCCATTGAGTCTCCATTGTAATTTTGTTATAAATAACACACCAAACACCCCTTTCATTCTCCATTTTCGGCCACAAGAGAGTGAGAGAGAGAGGTCTCAAAAATTCTAAGTGTGAACAAAGAAGGAGAGAAAAAAACAAAGAAGGAGGAGAGAAGGAGGAAAGGTCCAAGGAGAAGCATTGAAGCTAAGTCCACTCCTTCCTCAACATTTTAAGCATCAAAAGAGGTAAGCAACTCTCTTAAACCTTCTGATATTCTCTCTTAAGATACCCCTCAATCCATCTCCATAAGAATCCCTAAGAAAAATGGAAATGAAGAATAACTCAAAAAAAGGCGTTGTAGATGCAAATAGTGGATTACTAGAGTAAGATTGTACTTTGTATGTGCTTGCATGTGTATGTTTTTTAGTTTTATGGCTTATATGTATTCTGCAATTTTGGTTATGTGAGTTTATAACATGCATGCAAAGAAAACATGTAAAAAATGTACAACACATAAGCTAAGCAACCAAAACCCTAAGTAGCCTGATTTTCTAGACTTACTTACTTTCTGCCACAAACTTGAAAACACCATAACTAAATGTAGAAAAATGGTCTTAAAGTGATTTTTGTGTCCAGATTTCTATTGTTGAGTTCTATTGCATACAAAATTGGTTTGAAGTTATTGCGTTGGGTAAAACTCTAGATATGTCATTTTTGCTAAACAGTGTCAGATCTTGACCACTCTGAGTTGCAAACCTAAAAATCCTATGTTAGAGTGAGAACCGAGCTTAGGTCAAAACATAAAACTTGTAGAGGACATATTTATAATTATGTCCACCAAACATGAGATAGCAATATGTAGTCTTAAAAGGTTAAAACACCTTCCAAAGTTAACATTGAGATTCAGTGACTGACAGACCTCTCCATCACACTTTTTTGTCAGAACAAAAACCAACTTTTTAAAAGTCAAATCCAAAAGTGGTAAACATGAAAAATGTAGCTAATTTATTAAACTAAATACTGAGAAAAAAATTAGCCCAAAATACCCTTGGAGGATACTCCAAAGGGTTTGATCTTTTTCTGTTAAAATCACATTCTGCAGACCCTTTTTCGGCTAACTGAACCCTTTTTATAAATTCGCTAGATTCTCAAACTTTTTCCAAATAACTTGCCTAAGCACAAAACATGAAACTTGTAGGGGATACCCTAAAATAAAATCTCATCAAATATCAGACCTATTGTCCTTGAATTGATGCCCAAACATAGTGGCCAACAGATGCCCAATTTCTATGCTTTTCTCTGTAAAATACTGAAGGATTTTTACTACAATAAAATAAATAACCTTTTTACCTTACGAATTGACCTTGGTGATAAATATGAAAGTTATAGAAAATATTTTTATCTAATTGATGTTAAAAGTTTAAAAATTAAATAAATGTCTAAGTATTTTAAAACGCTGTCGTAATTTTAAAACTAATAATTAAACTTGTACCTCAAATTGCTAAGTGTTCGAATGATGTGTTACTATTAAGACTTGAGTATGTGAATCTTATATAAATTTTGTGAGTAATTAGTGTATGAAAATGTTGCTTTTGATAAAATGAACTCATGTCGATGGTTCGATTCTATGTTGCTTAAATTGTGGTTATACTTCGCATGATTATACTTGATGCTTTAGCAAGTTGTACTATGTGTTCTATCATATTTGTACGCCATGCCATGATTAACTGCATACAAGAAGCATGTTGCACACCATGAGCATTCACATATTGCATCTTGGATCATTGGAGTCCCTTTGTATCATTCAGATTGGGTTGGGTTTTGCAGGGTTCACCGTTTTATTTTGAGAAAACAATGAAAATTAAACCTTAGGGTTGGCACCGTGATTGATGGAATTAGAATATTGTAATATTGGATAAATGCCCTGATTGTGATATTGGCTGTACACCCTGATTTTTTTTTTTTCATGTTTTTGGCCCGAGTGCTAAATGCCACTTATTGTTTAAGATGTATATTTTTTGTGAAGGCGGTTCGGGTGGCGTAATAATAGGAGTTAGATTTCGCGATCCCACGTTTGACCTTGACTTGAGATTCGAGAGACTAAGTGTTGACTTGTCTACGCCCTTGCCGTCAGTGATGACCCCATTGGACACTTAGTCCGCTACGTAGTCATCCAACGGCTTAAGGAACGCACTTTGCCGGTCGGTAGACTTGGTCAGCGTGATTGGGATCATAGGATTTGGGATGGTTCACCTCGATTTGGGAGAGCCTAGAATAACTTAAGTTTAAATTTGGATTAGAAAACAAAATTGATTGCATCGCATTCATCTGCATCACGCATTTGCACAATTGCTCTTATACATGCTTACCCTGTTGAAACGTTAAATTGTCTGTTTCTTTGACCGTAAATTGTATTAGGTATTATACGATATGTATTGTAGGATATTTTGTTATGAGTTTGTTAGACGGTTTAGGGATTTTGCTTCTGGGCTCTGGCTCATGGCATTCGTGCCACAGGTGAAGAAGAAGACAAGTTTGCTGAGGGTACATTCGTAAGAGAAAAAGACTTCGAGGAGTGAAGAGAGTGACAGAAGCCAGCAGATCCCAACTTTGCCGGTTAAAGACGTAGGATGTCTACCTTTTTGATCTTTTGTTTAGTTTTCCATAGACATAATGTAACTTTTGTCAAGATTTCTGGATGACTGTAATCATTAAGTATTTTGAACAATTTCTGAACCATTAACGATATATTAATTATCATATGTAATTATGAATGTTTGGCTAGAATATGTCTTTTATTTATAGTTACGTATGTCCCGACGTGCCCGAAAATGGAGTGTTACAAATTTCAACTCTCACAAGCCTCCCAAAACTTTCCTTTCAATGACTCGTACACAATACATGCATCTTCACGGGCTTTCACGTGGGACCACTGCCCCAACTAATGCATCTTCACGGGCTTTCACCGTGGGACCAATATCCGCCCCAACTAATGCATCTTCATGGGCTTTCACCGTGGAACCAATATCCGCCCCAACTAATGCATCTTCACGGGCTTTTACCGTGGGATCGCTGCCCCAACTAATGCATGAATGAACAAAACTTTTCATGCACACAGCCATGTGCAAACGTCACCCGCCAACCCTAGAGACCAACAACTAAAAAGATGAAACTCAACCCCGAGGGTTAGCTCTAAACCTCCAAAAAAAAATCAATTTTCAGAAACGTTTACGTAAAACCCTGTCCTTTTCTAAAACATGCCTTTTTAAAGAAAACCACGGAACCAAACATGTCCCACTTGATAAAAAAGATAAAAAAAAACACCCCACATAGGTGTTCAGTCCACTAAAACACCCTATTCAGTCGACTAAAAAGCTATTGGAACTCCACAAATTTTCCAGTGTCTCAGGTCAGTCGACTGAACCACCAACTTCAGTCGACTGAGCCCACACACTGTCCATTCAGTCGATTGAACTTCGGAAAAACCCTAGTGCAACAAAAAAAACTTTCACATTTTCCTAACCCAACCCAAGTCAAACCCACCAACTCACATATTTTTGAAACCCACGGACATACACAAGCCCACAAACTCAAAAGAAATCAAAAAACACTTTTAAAAACCTTTTTTATCCAACCAAACCAGTTTCAAGAACAAAACCCTATTAGAGCCGCGCAGTGGAAAAAAGTTCGAATAAGGACGTCGTGATCGTAAAAAACGACGTTGTGCGATTTTCATGAAAAATAATAAAATAATCTGATATGTTTTGATTAAATATACCTTCAAGAAACTTGAACAAGTTTCTTTGATGCCGAACAACGATCCGAGACGACCCAACGATCTTCTCACGTATATCCCGACGCACGCGACGATTCTGGCGAGTGGGCACCGATCTGGATCTTCGTGTATTCTTGCCTTGGTTTCATCTCACACTTATCTCCAAAAGGCAAAATATGGATTGCCAAAAGGAAGAGAGAGAGTGGTGGCTAGGTTAGGAGAATTAGGATTTTTGTTTTGAAGCCTCCTTTTTTATAATATAAAAGAATATATTATATTAAGTATTATATCTACACTTTCCTAAAAGGATAAGAAGGAATATAAACTTAACATAAAACAAATCCATCTTCTCCCTATTAGGGTCAGCCACCTAGGGAGTAATCCCTAGGTGTGCTAAATTTTAAAACCGTCCTCCAACAATTTAATTTAATTCCTGAATGTCCCCGGTGGCAAAACCGTTATTCAAATTAAATTAAATAATAATCAAAACCAATAAGAAAAATAACCGTGCGTATAGTGGGCTACGTGAGGGATCACGAGGAAATATAGGACTCGGGCTAACCATACGAGAAAATCGGATATCCCTAACTCTGTCCCTGAGTTAGATCCTTTCTCGCACGAACCAGAACTTGTTCCACTAAAGGTCCTGACTAAACTCCCAGCCCTTACTCAAATTATGTCTTGAGTTTTCAATTATCAAATGCACTGTATTCTCCCCACGTTTAAGATATGGATTCCCGATAAATAAATTAGGTTACTGACAACCCGATTTAATTATCATCTTCT
>JAULJZ010127404.1:0-11017 GCA_032270985.1 Heliamphora pulchella | reverse complement strand
CGGAACAAATGACAAACATTAAAAACGGGGCTGTACCTACTCCATCTGGAACAGTTCTGCTTCTGAAAGACGAAATCGTCTATCATGCGCCGTTGTCAGAATGGCACAGATTTTCAATTATAAGACAATCGGAGGGCAGCTTCGTCAATTCACTCGGACACTTACTCACAAGCATTATCCACTAAACACACCCTTACGTTCTTCATTATTTACAAATCTCCCCCCTCTCGACCCCACGACCTACATAATTACAAAATAACAGCTAGAGAGAGAGAGAGAGAGAGAGAGAGGAGAGAAATTGATTTTTTCGCTTCATTTATAACGCAAACTGTTCGTTGCTTTCTTCTTCTGAATCTTCACCGTTTTTGCGACCGAATTCCGGCGAATTCCATCGGGAAAAACCATCGGTTTCCGGTGATGTCCGACCACGTATCGCTGGCGGAAGTTGGAATTTGGTGAACTGGTGCTGTCTCTTTTCCGGGAAGAGGTTCTTCTTCTTCTTCTGAATCTTCACCGTTTGTTGCGACCGAATTCCGGCGAATTCCACGGGAAAACCATCGGTTTCCGGTAAATTCCAACCACGTATCGCCGGCGAAAGATCGAGATTGATCAGTATGAGCGCCGGACACAACAGCGTGGAAACTGTAAACGCCGCGGCGACTGCGATTGTTACTGCGGAGAGTCGAGTTCAGCCCACAGCAGTTCATCATGTATGTATGCGTGTTGATTTTGTTTTGCTTCATCGATTCTTTGTGAAGCAATTAATTCATGGAGCTTCTACTTGAGAACTTTTTGCTGTTAAGGTTGAATGATAGAATTTTAAATTAAGTTTCTCGTGGATTAAGAATACATGCGCTTTTCTGCTTTGTTTATGATAATTTTATGCAATTTTTCATGGTTGTCGGGCATTTTATTTTTGAAATTCAAGATTAAGGTCTCGTTTGCCAAGTGTCCAAGATTACAGTCAGGCTTTTTATCTTTTTGTTTAAAGCTCATGAAATAAAAAGTCTCGTTTTTTAAATCAAAAGTTTTTAATCCTTTTGTTTTATACATAATTTTTTAAATATTTTTTTAAAATATTATAACTTTTATTATATATATATATATATATTTTTTTAAAAAATATATATTTTTTAAATTTACTCATTAAAAATATATTTTTAAAATCTATCAAATAAAATTTATATTGAATATAAAAATATTTAAAAATAAATTTTAAAATATTATAACTTTAAAGAAAGTTTTTTGATTTTTGGGTTAGAGCCATCTCAACCTTTGCTTTAAAATTATCTCATTTATTTTTCAAACGAATTTTTGATTTTTTTGAATTAAATTGATTTTAAAAATAAAATAAAAAATTTAGCTTAAAACCAGATCGACAAACGAGGCCTAAGTTGCCTTTTGAGCCTTGGAGGTATATTGTGGCTCAGAGATGCGGTTTGATTTATTACGACCGAGTTGTTTCATGTTTTCAGAGATAAGGTTCAGAGTTTAAAATATAAACAAAAAACTTCAAAAAGTAAGATCATGTATAAGAAAAAGAAAAAGAAAAAGGTGTGCCTATCTAAGGAACCTCTTTGAAAAAAAAAAAGATCTACTGGGTTCATTCTTTGTCTACCTAGTCAAGAATTAATCAGGGCGCCTAACCAATTTTTAGTGCCTTCATTTTAGTTTGTAATGCAGTTGATCTATAGTAGACTATGTTGCTGTGGACAATGCCGTGACAGAACCTATGGTTTATATTCAGAAATCACAATTATGAATCAATTCATGTTATTTGGGTCTCGATCGGGATACATCAGTATGAACTCCCTGTCTGTAGTGTTGGGATTTAATCAATCCCGAATGCAAACGGACCGGGCCAACATGTAGATGAGTAATATTTACCAGTTTACACCGCTTTCTGCCACATCTTTGTGTTCTAATTTTGCAAATTGGTTTGTAATATTGGAGGAAGAGGATATGTTGTATGCATTTGTTTGCTAAAGTTCTGCTTGGATATGTTAAGTCAACAAACAAGCTGCATTGAGCTGAGTGGATCTGAGCAATTGCTGTCATAGCACTGCAGTGAAGGCATTTGGGTGGTTGGGTGATCTTGAGTTCGCTTTTCAGTGTGCTAATCCCCAAACCTTATGACAAAAAATTGGAAAAAAAGAAAAAAAAAGAAAGTAAAAATGGAACGTGAAAGGAAAAAAGAAAATCAATTGAGCTTACTGCTCATGAATTTCTTGTGATATATCTGGGACGCTCTATCAACTTCCAAGTCTATTTATTTGCATTTTTTCCCTGTTTCATTTTGATTCTCTCTATGTTTGCATGTTTTCATCTCCATATGTAAGACGGGATTGCAACTCGCCTATGAGGGGAAGGGTGTTGGAAATCTTGGTATACACTGATTAACCCATTTCCTAAGAGGTTAAACTTGTAGAAGTGGAATAAGTGGTGATATAACATTTCCAACCCCAACATATAGGGGGAGTGGGAATTCATTGACAAAATAATAAAATTGACCTATATTATTCCAAAGGGGGGGAAGAAGGAGAGGGGGGGTAGTCTAGAACAGAACATCAAATCCGGATTTGGATAACAGACTTCTCCTATTTTGCTCCTTATTGTGGCTATAGATGGTGGAAATGCACATCTTTTGTTCAATGCATTTCTGTTCTCAATGGCATAAAATGTTAGTGGAGGAGTTCGGCATTTTCCTTTAGCATAATAATTTCCTTGCAAACCTGATTTTCATGTGTTTTATTAATGTTGTTCATGCATTTACATAGTCATTAACATGAGAAATGTTTGTCCTGATTGGCCTCTCAATCATATGATTTGCACTTGGAAATCAAGTTATTTGCAAGCTTCTTATCTTGGATTAAGAACACCATTGAGTGAAATGGTTTTCTTTGTCTTAGATGGATTTGAACTTTAGATTTGCCTCTTTATTGGGTTTAGGTTTTGAATCAATATATAAATGCACTTGATATTCCATGTTTAACATCAACTGATTAAGGGTCTGTTAGCTAGACCAAGAAGCACTAGTTTTCCAATTTATTTATCATGCTTTTGTTGTATCTGACTTCAGAAGAAAAGATGGGGAAGCTGCTGGAGTCTATATTGGTGTTTTGGATCTTACAAACAGAGCAAAAGAATTGGACATGCTGTCCTCGTTCCTGAACCAATGGTAACTGGAGCTGCAGCCCCTGCCACTGATAGCTCGACTCGTTCAAGCGCCATATTACTTCCCTTCATTGCTCCTCCCTCTTCTCCAGTGTCTTTTCTTCAATCAGATCCTCCATCGGCCACCCAATCACCAGCCGGTATGCTGTCCCTCACTTCGCTTTCTGTCAATGCATATTCCCCATCTGGTACTGCCTCCATTTTCGCTGTTGGTCCTTACGCTCATGAAACCCAGCTTGTTTCACCACCTGTATTTTCGACCTTCACAACCGAACCATCTACTGCTTCTTTCACTCCCCCTCCTGAACCTGTACAGTTGACAACCCCTTCGTCGCCAGAAGTGCCATTTGCTAAACTTTTGACAGCATCGCTCGGCCGAGCTCGAAGGAACAGCAGGATCAATCAGAAGTGCTCCTTATCCCAGTACGAGTTCCAGCCTTATGTGCTGTACCAAGGAAGCCCAGTTAGCCACCGCGTATCTCCTGGTTCAGCAGTTTCAAATTCTGGTACCTCTTCCCCTTTTCCTGATAAACCCCATATTATTTTCTGCATTGACAAAGTACCCAAGCTTCTAGGCTTCGAACACTTCTCCACTCGCAAGTGGGGTTCAAGACTAGGCTCTGGATCATTGACGCCAGATGGCGTAGAACCAGTCTCTCGGGACAGTTACCTTCTAGAGAACCAAATATCGGAGGTGGAGTCACTTGCCAACTCCGAGAGTGGGTCTCAAAACGAGGATGCTGTAATCGATCGAAGGGTTTCATTTGAGTTGACCGGTGAAGATGCTAAACATTGTCCAGAAAAGGATCTCCTCTCAGCATTTAACAATAAGTCAGACTCTTTACAACCTATAGCAGGCGAAGGCAGTAACAGGGGAGAGGCAATTTGGGAGAAGACAGCATATAGTAGTGAATATTGTGTTGGGGAAGCCTTGAATGAATTGCCTAACAAGGATCATGGAGAAGGGGAGGAAGAGCAGTGTCCTCAAAAGAATCATTCGATCTCACTGGGGTCAATCAAAGAGTTCAATTTTAACAACACAAAGGGAGAGGTCTTGGACAAGCCCACAGTCATATCCGAGTGGTGGGCCAATGAAAAGGTTGTCGGAGAGGAGTTGGGGTCTCACGACAATTGGACTTTCTTCCCAATGTTGCAGCCAGGAGTCAGCTGATCGCCGATTTAAGCTTGTCAGGGCTGAATTCGTATCGACGCGTGGGCTACAGCAAAGTGGATTTGCTGAATTTGCAAGTGCCCAACAATCACACGAAAGCTGAAAGATTGGCAGTTTTGGAGATGTGTATGAATTAGATTACAATACCTTAGCTTGAAACAAAGCTCTATGATTTATGATTCCCTCGCCATGCAGAGGGGAAATATTCGTACTGAAGTGTTTCTGTGAGTTCTATTTTCTTGTTTACTTATTTATTTATTTATTTACTGCATGTAATTTTCCTGTCAAGATGTATACAGTATGCTTCATTTATAGATGTAATATGAATGTGAAGTCATTGTTTTTGTGTGTTTTAAGAACAAAAAATCAGATGTTTTGTACTTGGTTGTTTCATGTTATATGAAGATGCAACAAGAGGGTACAGATGCAGCAAGTGGATGGACCATGGAAGAGGAATATATATGTTAAGACAGTACAAATTTGGACTATGATGACCAATTAATCATGAAGAGAAAATGATTACAAGGGAAAAGGTATGTGGGAATTTCAGTTCAGAACATAGAACTCTATAATTGGATACTAGACTGAAGAGAAAGAAAATGGATAAGGGCTATTCGAAATCTTAGTGAAACACTGGATTTGTTATCTCATCTCTGCTTTTCGTGAAAAAATACCAATTGAAGTGGAGGGTTTTTTCAAACAACAAGGGGCTGGGTCAACTATTCAATCAAATGATATTAAGCATGTTTCCCATCTCTTCTCGAGAAACAAGTGGGAAATTATGATTGAAAAAGTGGACTGAAAGAAGCTTTTTTTTCTTTTCTTATCTTTTTTTTTTCTTTTTGGGTGTGCTTGTGTGGAAAACGAGAAGAAAATAAAAAGATGAGTATGAAAAAAAAATAAAACATTTTTTGATCGGTTATCCATAGAAAATAAGTTTGTGTGAGACCTTTCATTTTTTTTTTCTTTTGACAAATCTAAATTATGAATGTAGCAAAAAGGTGTACCAACTACGATAACTTAGTCCAAGTGTTTACAATCTTGGAAGTAAATGGAACATTTGGGTATTATACCAATACTGTGTTTGGACTAAGAATTTATGGAAGAATTTTATCTGGAAAAAAAAAGAAAATATTAGAATTAATAGAATGAGAGTTTGAATAAAATATTCTTAGCATTAGTGTTTTAACTTTGATTTTTTAGTTTTTTTACTTTTTTTTCAAACAAACTGTGTGTTATTTTTTTTGCGTTTTAAGTCTAAAAAGTCAAAAAAAAAATTCTTATCAATCAGGCCCATAATAATAGTCTTTAAACTAAGTCTAAAAATAAAAAATATATATTGTTCTATATATTAATTACAATATTTTTTAGAAAAAAAATATTATTTAAAGTAGAAATTGGTTAACTCTTATCTTTGGTCCTAACTTTAGTAAATCTAACCATGTTAGCATTTTAAAAAGATATACAAAAAAAAAACCTAAATAATTTTTTTAGCTAAAAATGCATAATGTTAATTGATCAGAATTTACCTTCTAAAATTCTTTTTTCTTTTGGATATCTCAAGGTATCCGGATCAATTTATAACGACCTAGGGATCAATTATACCGTCCACTAGTAGAGAACTAATTACAGTTAAGGCAAAACCTCGTATAAATTTATCTCACAAAAATTAATAACATTCAAAAAATTTTAAATCTAAAACTTTAAAGAGAACAAACTCTCAATTTTAGGTTTACTACCATGCCAAACTTCTTGAGATTTATGTTCTAAAATTCTTCTAATAATTTATTTTTTAAATTAATTTTGTCTTGTCAAGTTTATCTATAAATCTATATAGAGATCTCACTTAAGTAAATTGAGTTCACTTATAATCCAAAAAAAAAAAAAACCCTCAAAATTATCCTATAAATTGAAGTTGCAATCAATTAAAGTTGGAGCCAACCTGTCATCTGGGTGTCCCTTGGACCCCCACCCCCATGTTTTCCCCAATGTCACTAGTGATACATGCTCTATAAATCACCCAATTCTCATTTGATCTGGTCCATCCATCATTTGATCATGGTATCTCAAAATGGTCATTATAAAGAATTCCATGGCAATTCTTACTGTTTGGAAAAGAGATATGCAATAACCTCTGATTGTTTCTTGGACTGGTAGTTTGGGGCCATTTGTTATAAATTATTTTTTAGCTTTTAGTTTATGGTATGGTAAGAGTTTAAAATAAGAGTAATTCTACAAATCCAAAAGAACAAATATAAAGAGTTTATCAAAATTCAAAAAAATAATCCAAATTCACTTAGAATGTAGACCACAGTACACAAATAAATTTCGACTACTCATTTTAAATTTTGGGTAAGTATTTGGATTTGTTTTCAAAGTAAGTAGTATTTATGTCAAAATAATTCAAGTAAGCATGTTTTTAATTTTTTGCTTGTAATGTCTAATTTTAAATCAATAAATACAAAGTATATTGTTTGAAACTATAGGTTAACAGTCATAATACATATATATTTACTTTTGTTTAAAATAATCATTATACCTTTTCAGCTAAAATATATAAATTTATAATTTTAATTACATCAAATATACTCTTATTGTAACGAGAATTGTTTGTTGAGTTGGTCGGCCAAACCGAGTCCAATAACATGTTTGACTTAGCAATGGGATAATGGGATAAGCTGTCTCAAGACACATTTAACCTTGTTGAGAACATACTAATAACCACATTCATGAACTGATAAGAAAATTTGTTAGGAGTTGAAATGGTTAGGTTAAATAGTAAAATTTACGTACATGTTTAATGTTTGAAGATGTATAAATCGAAGTACTTATTTAATGTTTTGATTTATCGTTTTGTAAGAAGAGTGAAAAAAATTGTTAAAAAAAGAAGAAAAGAATTGTAACAATTGGAACTTTTCCTGCCAAAAACAAGGATCTCTTTCTCATTCTAAGAGTTAGTAGGTATATTCCAGGATTTGTGATGTATATGTCACTTCGAAGTGATTTATTAATCAACTAATAAGTCGTTTCACGGCAGTTTGGTCTATCACCTTATTGTGGTCTATCACCTTATTGTGAAAGACCAGATTAACATGTTCTGCCATAAGTACATCCATATTCCGTTGAGTAGGATTCGACAATGAATTTGTGAAAGTGATTGAAAAACTTTCTTTTCTCGATCTTAATTCGCATAGAAATTTTAGAATGAGCAAAAAAAAAAAATAGAATAGTCCACTCTGCACTCACTACACGGTTATAAAGATCAGTGATTATAACTGTTCCTGAAGAATAAACTAGTTATTTTATATATTTAAGTTAAGCATTTTATTTATTTATTGCAAATTTTTAGAATTTATTATTATTACTTTCACAACACGTTATCAGCACAAAACTTTAATCAATTGCGAGAAAATATGTTTTTTTAATAATAAGATAATATTTTTATATATTTGATATATATTTATTTTGCAAATTAAAAGACATATAGTGGTTTTATTGATATTCTTTTGCCGTTGTACCAATTTTCTGTACATATGTCATGATGCTAGGTGCTCTGTTAGGTGCTAAGCACTCTTTTAGTGACGAATCTTAACTATTTTGTCACTATATTCTTTAGTGACGAAACACAAATATTAAAAGAGTTAATTAGTAATTAGTTCTATTTTTAAGAGTGGTAGAATAATTAGTCTACTACTAAATTTTTTTAAGTTTTAACCCTATTTTTTAAAATTTTGTTTACAATAAGACAAATATGCCCCTCTTTACACTTTCCCTTCAACAATCCTTATTTCCTCAATTGTTTGCAACAAACCCTAGCTGTCGCCCACTATTCCTGGCCTCGTTGGCATTCCTCCTCTTCCTCTTTTTTGTCACCGATGCCACTGACCACCACCTTCGATACCACCGACCACCACCATCGACACCACCACCTGCAGATTTATTCGTACATAGACGAGGTACTGTCATTCTCGCTGCCTTCTTCTCGTCCTCCTAGTCGCCACCCCTCCTCCGCCAATGATCCTCCTCCTGCTCCTCAACGCCGCCGCCCCCTTCTTCTCCACCCAAATCTGAACAACCAACACCGCCGGCGCTCCTCTTTCAATCTGCTTTAATGGATGTCACTGTTGCTCCACCTCATCCTCCATCGCTCCTCCCCTCATCAGATCTATTCCAAATCACACCATACCACCATCGCGTTTCATCTTAATTTTTCCTCCTTGTCGCCTCCATCATCGCTCCTCTTCCTTATCGCCACCGCCGACTACCAGATCTGGACCACTAACTTCAGATCTCGCCACCACCACCAGCAATCTGTTAAAGTGATAAAATTATCAGAAGTTAAAGTAATAAATTTCTCAGTTAAACTGAGAAATGCTACGAGAAATTCTTTAAAATGATAATTTATCATAAGTTAAACTGATAAATTTCTGTTAAAATGATAAATTTCTTAGTTAAACTGATAAATGCTATGAGAAATTCTGTTAAAGTGATAAATTCTTTAGTTAAACTGATAAATTTTGTTGGAGAAATTGATAAATTTTTAGAATGTTAAACTGAGAAATTTTTTGAATGTTAAACTAATAAATTTCATCGGAGGAGAATGGCGCCGGAGAAAAAAAGAGATCATCGGAGAAGAAGGAGTTGTCAGAGTCAGCGCCGAAGAAATGGTCAGTGCTGGCACCAGAGGAGTAGTAGTGGCGACATGGCTGGAAAAAAACTGTGTTTGAACAATGTTAGGGGCATTTTGGGAATAATATATTGAATTATGACTAAATTTATTAAAATTTATTAGATGTAACTAATTATCTTATAACTATATAAATTAGGACTACAACTAAAATTATCCTATTTAAAATAAATAAATTACAAATTATAAATAATAAGTGTTCATTAGCCATTGAGCTGTTAAAATATTGTTCATTAGCCATTAGATTACTATTTACTTACCGTTGGGTTACTGTTCAATGGCGTTAGAAGCATTCCTATAAATATCAATGCTTTTATTTATTTGTTCTCATTTTTGCTATCATGTATTTTTTATTAGTTGGAACTGTATTGCCAATATTTTTGATATTTTTCCCTTTATTATATGGTGATAAATTTTTCTTTGAGTGAGAGTATTTTGGCACCAATAATGATACTTTTTCTGATACTGTTTTATATGCTATTGGCACCAGTGTTGTTACAGATTAGTTTTATGTTTTCAGATTAGTTTGAGAGCTAAATTTTCTGTTTCAACTTAAGGACATGCTATACTACTTGCACTATTTCTAATTCGTATTAGGCCAACAACATATCATATGTACTCACTATTTAAGCGTTTACTTGGTCAAAAACAAAATATTAGTAACATAAGAATTTTTGGTTGCATTGTTTATATTCCTATTACATCTCTTCAATGTACTAAATCGGTCGACTTAGAATTCATGTGAGTTTTGATTCTCTGTCTATCATTAGGTATTTAGAACCTCTATCTGATAGTATATTTAAAGTATGTTTTGAAGATTGCCTTTTTGATAAGTCAATATTTCCATCATTAGAGGGAGAAAAGTCGTATACTAACATGAATTCACTTAGAACATTTTGACGTTATTTCATATTGATTCTTGTATTAATCATTGTGAACTAGAAATTCAAAAAATTATTCATTTTAAAGTATTAGAAATCAATTACCATATTCCTGTGAAAATTGATATCTCTATTGGACAATTGAGTAACACAGCAGCAAATAAATTTACGGCACGCCAAAAGTGTGGGAGGCCTGTATAAATATATCCCATGAATTAGTTAAAGATATATAACGTATACAAAATAAATACATACTTTTTCTTTTTCGATCTCATCTTTTATGTAGTTAGTGTGTGCAATGGTTTTGGTGCTGTGGATTTAAAGTGTTGCCCGATCATTATAGCACATCATAACCGTGAGTATTAAAGTGTACATAATACATTCTTCGATCGTTAAAAAATAATAATAATTAGATATGTTTTATTGTATTATTTCAACATATCTATGCAAATATCATACATAATTCAACTGAATCGATTCAGATGAACTGGACCAAACCTTTCTAAAGAAACATATTTAATATTATATTTTTTTTTATAAATTTAATAGTGCTTCCTCGTGTACTACTTATATCGCAATTTAAATAATAGAGATAAAGAAGCATTATTTGCTCACAAAAACAAAATAACCAATAATTATTCATTGGAATAGTCAATTCGTGGGGGGTTGGGGTTGGTTTTTGCTATTTTCAGGTCCTCAGGACCACTTGACAAGGGCATTTCACCATAAACCGTATTGGAAGCAGCCGCCCTTCCCTTAGCAACATCTACATTATTCATATTAATAATTGGCAGCTAATTAAGAATATTTGAATTAGTTTACATATTATGATTAATTTTTAAAAGATCAATTACATTCTTTACTAGTGGGGATCCCATTAAAATTGAGATAAAATTTCGTATGAATTAAGTTCACAAAGGTTAAGAATACATGAGAAATTTTGAACTTAAAATTTTAAAGAGAACAAATTCCAAAATTCCCGTCCTAATAACATGTTTGAATTGAGTGATTTGAGAAAAAAAAAAAGAAACGATTGTGTTATCACTCAAATCACTTATTTAATAACTAAAAAGAAAAAATATAGAGAAATTAAAAAAATAGAGA
>JAULJZ010127373.1:0-11017 GCA_032270985.1 Heliamphora pulchella | reverse complement strand
GCATAAAGTATTATCCTGCCTCCCCTTTCTTGCCAGCAGTCCATCACTGGGGGTTCTTAGAGGGGCTAAAGCCACGTAAGAGATCTAAATTGATATACCTACATATGAAACGTTCAAATTACATGGAATGACATGATAAAAAAAAAATCTAGTTAAAATAAAAACCAAAATGCAAATGAAAATGTCCATATATAGTGATAGTAAGGTACGGTCATTCAAAACATTCTCAGCAGACTATAATATAATGTATAGCACGAGCGGAAAAACATGTAGCATACCTTGTCATCTCCTTGTAACCAGTCATATTGCTGAGAATATCCATATACTTTCGATCCAGATTCCTCAGGACTTGTACTCCAAACATTATTCAAGGCCTTAATTAAGACACTAGAAGCTATGAAACAATGCTAAAGATCCCAATGAGGAAACAATGCTAAAGATCCCAATGAGGAAATTTAAGTCACATGTAATCATAGTAGTAATTACCCGTGGCTAAAGGCACTATAAACATAATTTTATTATAAAAATAATTTTAAATAGTGAACAATTTCCTTAATTATTTAGAGTAAGAAAGTTTCAAAAAATAATTTCTATTAGTCCCACACTCAATTCCAACTATAAGCAATGACAAAAATAAATGTACATCAAAATTAAAATGTATTAAACTAACTATATTTTTTTGACTATGTATATATGTATACATATTAAATATATATTTTTATACTTTGAGTCCTGCTATTTTTTTATGAGAGAAAAAATGAATTTAAAATAGAGAGTGCAAAGTTATATTTAAAATGAAAAGCGCTGAGAGTTAGTTAGCGATGGAGTAGAGTAGAGAGACAAAAAAATTGAAGGAGAGAGAAAAAGGGTAAACAAAAGTTTATTTATGGGATCAAACAAATCTTAACATTTGGATATGCCAAAGAGAAAAATATCATATCAGAAGTGTTGTGTTTTGTAATATAGATATGGGGGAAAAAAAAAAAGAGCAGGAGGAGATAATAGAAAGGCTCTGCATATTTCGTAAGAACAATCATACAGTCAGCAGCAGATCAGTAGAAACTGCATCCTCAAAGAAGCTCAAAACTAGAACGGTCTTACCTTCAAGGCTGCTAAAGTGCTCTGTTCACAGCAAGAAGAGTCTTTACATGTTAAAGCTATATAGTTCGAACACTTCATTAAAATAATAACTGAGCTACAAAAGATAAATGGATAAAATAACCAGCTAACTAAAGTGGCATAAGGCTCTTGAGACATTAAAAAAGCTTTCCAAAGGCTGTCAGAAAGTATTTTAGATTAGGCCAAAAGGCAAACCTTCACATATCATAATTGAAAAATGAAATCTACACCTCAGATTTTATTATGGTTTATACACCACTGGAGAAACAACAGCTAGCATTCATGAGCTCAATCTAAGTAGTGGCAACCGAGAAAACTACATTGCTTAAATCCCATTTTATGCATTTTAAAACCCCCATCCTTCCCCAACACCCAAAAAGAAAACAATAGAAGGCACCAAAGAACACATTCGGTCATTCCCATTCCAACCACGAACTTAGAGTGTCATTTCTGTTGCACAAATGAGACCATATAAGCTGCGTTTAGAAAAATTTGGGCATATCCATAACAGCATCAGGAGCTAGTTGCCACTTGTCGCTTCGCTTTCATACCGAACAAATTCCACATCAACACCTCTTCGCGTTGAGGCATCCCATTTTGCCTATTTGAAAATGGTTCCCCAATTTGAATGACTTGCTAGAATGTCGACGAAGGTCTGAAGTTCTCTTCAAGCATCTCTTTCAAACTTTCTGGGGGCAGTGATGCATTTGCAGAATTCACAACAAGTTAACAGAATTCACTCTTTTCATCGAAATAAGGTTCTTGACATCGAATGCCCATAAACACTACCAACTGAAAATTGTAAGTTCACAGAATTAGACAGAGGCAGGAAGCTAAGTATTTCCAGAGCCTATAACTTTTGTTATTCAAGATATGAGCAAATGTCACAATATTCCACTATCATAAGACAGATCCAAGACAAATTTAAACTAAGCATCCTTCCACACACACACACACACACACAAAAATGATGTCAATAAGATTTCGCAAGACAACCACCATATATGAATATTCCACGCAGGGGAACAAATAATGTATTCAAGCAGGTAACAAAGCTCTAGTACCACCCAGGATATGTAAATACAAAGCAACGCATATGGTAACAATAACAGAAGACTTAGCACCAACATATCTGATGCCTTTTACCCCCCTTTCCACCACCTCTTCACAAACTACACTAAGACTTCTTTTAAAACCATCTGATAACTTCCACAAGAAAAACACCACCAGAGACCTAATTGTTTCAAATGTCACCCTACCAGTCACATCAAGCACAAACCTCTTATTGCTTGGGACTGCCAATGTGGATGCAACAGTACTCACCCACCCGCTATTCTGAATCCAATTGGGTGGTATTTTCTCTTCCAGTTCTCTGGAAGGCAATTCTTGCACAGGAAACTCCTCCCTTGTTCTAGTTGGATTCTTACTATGACCAACAATGGAGCTAGAACTTGAACTTGAGCCTGGATTCGATTTTGAATTCGTCAATACTTGGTGAGATGTTTTCACAAGCGTTTCCACTGCCCCATTACAAATAGAAACCAGAAAATCTCTCACTTTGGTTTGGTGCTTTGGATTGGTCAACCCGGAAAACATTTCATCATAGAAATTAATATCCATTGTTTTGTCCAGATAAACAGCGACGGCTGCGCTGACAAACGTCTGGATGCAATCGGCTATGAGTACTTTACACTTGTCGCCGGAAACGACATTTACCCAACCTGGCAAAGATGACGAGTCCGAGTCGCCACAGGATGCGCAGATTAGCCCGACGCCATTCGATCCTTCACGGGATTGGCCATTCGAGTAAAAGGCCAAAACCAAATTGCGCGCAAAGCTACCAACAACAACCGAAACAAATCCAGTCCCAGCTGTAGACGCAAGTTTATCCATAAGCCGATCAGAAAACCCCGAATTCGGCCCTTCTACAACCTCATTCCTGGTCTCCGACCAATACCCCCGGAAAACCCCAATTGTCATCGCCTCAGTAACCCTACTCACCGACTCTGAAAACTCCTCCGACCTTGCAATTTTCGACAATTGCTTCAAACTATTAGGAATCTCATCGGAATCAGACTGCAAGAACTCCTTCAAGTCCTTGGAGACGATACCGATAGTCTCCGCAGAATCGGAAACCATTTCGGCCATCGAAATCAAAGCTCCCAAGAGCTTGAAAAGCCTCTTCCTCTTCCTCACCACCGAGGGCAAGTGATACGCCTTATAAGCACCATAACCAGAGACACCAAACAAAGCAAACGCAATAAGCCACCTCTTCTTTCTCCATGAGAAGTCCAAGCGCTCTTTCACAAGTTGGAGCTCCATGCACGCAGAACAGAACGATTCGGACTCCTAAAGTTCGAATTTTAAAGAACCGAACTTTAGGGTTTCCTGTAATAGAAATTGATCTTTGGGGTTCTGAGTTTCTAGGAACCTAGGGTTTCGTAATCTTGGTTAGAAAGGGGAAGAAGTCAATAAATGGCGAAAATAAATGCGCAAGAACGGTAAAAGACGGCCTGTGGTTTTGTTCGTTGAATTGGACTGAATTTGATTCGTAGAAGAGATATTTTTTTGTACACAGCACGGATCACGTGCTAGTTCGTTAACGGCTAAGGCCAAACGCAGGGCACGTGCTTGCGGATTTAAAAAGGAATAATGCCCCCGGTTAATTGTTTATTTATTAATTTAATTTAATTTATTTTTATTTTTAATAAAAAAATTATTTTTTAGTTGAATTATTATGTGATTCGGCTTTTGATTGACAAAGTAAAAATTGGAGAAAATTCTAGTTATTTTAAAGTTTACGACAAAATACAGTAACTTTTATATTAATTTAGGTTTCGTTTGTTTTAACATAAAATATTTTACTATATAAAATATTTTACATGTAAAATAATTTAGTAAATTTTTTTTATTTGTATTTTTTAGTATTTAGTTAAAATTTAAAAAATGAGAATGAGAGATGAAAATAAAAAATTTTAAAAAAATTTCGAAAGTATTCATATTAGAAGGATCTACCTCTCATTCCCTTATACTTATTTGTTATAAGAATGACCAAATATAGCAAGAATTGAGTGAAGGTTCCGAATGTATATTCTAAAATTAACTTACGAGTTAATTTTTTATAAGTCAAATTTGGTCTAATGAGGTAAAATATTTTACTAAAAAAATATTTTACATAAATATTATCAATCAAACAATAAAAAATAAGTAAAATATTTTACGTCAAAACAAACGGAGCCTTAATCATTAAAGTTTACAACAAAATACACCAACATTTGGAATAATTTGATTAAGTTTTAGAATTGCGTAATGCCATTATTTTACATTTTAGATATAATAATTATATTGAATAATACAAATAACAATGAAAACTTAAAACACAGTTGTGAAATATTTCTCACATTCTTTTCTGCTATCATTACTAAAAAAATTTCACGCATTTACAACCCATCTCTATCAAGTCATACAAGTTGCGAGTATTGAACAAAACCATATTTATGTTGTATGACACTAAAGCATTTTGTTTATAGCGCTCCGTTTGTGTTATTGAAAAATATTTTTTTGGATTTTTTTGGATATCTTTGCATTAGATACGACAAAAGTTAAAAGTAATCAAAAAATAATTTTTCTTACCAATAAAAAATGAGCTAATTTTACCCAAAATATTTTTTTTAGTCTTTAAAGGATATTTTTAAAATTTTGATAAAACATACCGGTACCTTACTAGTACTATCAATGCACTACAACTACAACTACCCCGCATTGAATTTGATTGGGAACATATAGTTATTTTTGTAACTATGCGGACCACGGTGTAATTGTGTTAATTGTAAATGTCAGACGCATGAAATGTGCATGCGGTTTAATTAGCCTATGTTAATTGCGAAAGCTAACACGTAGTGTTACTTTCTTAAAAACATAAGAGTTAGACAAAATTACTAATCTAAAAAGAAAGAAGGGGGAAAAAGAAAATGAAAATGAAAGAGAAAAAATGTATATGTAAGCATTTTATTTTTTAAAATTCCTTTCTAACATGCTAAGCAAATAACTTTTAAGATTGTTCTTAATTCAACTTTTGATTGATTGACATAGTGAAAATTTGAGTCAATTCAAGCTATTCTAAAGTTTACCACAATATACACCCACTCACACACATATATTAATTTGATTGTTTTAAATTTCCTAATGTAATTATTTTACAAATTAAGGATAACAATCATGTTAAGTAATATAAAAAACTATGAAAAAGTAAATCTAAGTTAATGTAAATATTTGTGACTATGTTTCTCTTTGCTAAATAAATTTCAAGCATTTCTACTCAGCTGTGCCAAGTCAAACAAGTTGTGGGTATTGAACAAGATTATATTTCTATTCTATGAGGCTGAGCATATTTCTTTTGTAGCATTCCATTTGTTCTGTCTGAAAATATTTTTTGTTTCTTAGTATTTTTTGTACGACAAAAGTTAAAAATTAACATAAACTATTGTCAATATAAATGATTTAATTTTTCCCAAAAAAAATTCTTTTTGATTTTATTTTAAAGGTGAAAAATATTTGAGCAATTTGATAAAACTTAGATGTACCATACCACTATAATCAATAACGTACCTGTATTACTACCACAACCTCCACCTTGAATTAGATGGGGGACATTAAATATTTTTGTAATGATGCATACCCATGTGATAGTTGCGTTAATGGTAAAGGTTCGCATGTGGTTGCGGTTCAGCTCGTATTTACTGTAAAGGTTAATATACAATGTCACTTATAACTATAAGAACTATACAAAATTATTTTTGAGAAAGAAGTGGGGAGAAAAAGAAAAAAAATATGAGGAAAAAAATGGAAATGCGGCCATGTTATTTCTTTATATATATATACGCGGTTTAGCTTGTATTTACTGTAAAGGTTAATACACAATGTCACTTATAACTATAAGAACTATACAAAATTATTTTTGAGAAAAGAGTGGGGAGAAAAAGAAGAAAAAAATATGAGAGAAAAAATGTGAATGCGGCCATGTTATTTCTTTATATATATATATATATATATATATATTTATATTTCGTTCTAACATGAGAAACAGATAACATTTTGGATTGTCCTAAATTCAACTTTTGATTGACAAAATGAGAATTTGAGTCAATTCAAAATATATTAAAGTTCACCACCAAATGCACCAACATTTATGTTAATTTTGTTAAGTTTTAAAATTGCTTATTAATCTAATTACTTTACAATTTAAAGATAATAATTATGTTAGGTAATACTAATAACAAGGAAAAACTAAATCTAAGTTGTGTAATATTCCCCACTATGTTTCTCGTTACTAAATAAATTTCAAGCATTTACAACATAGTCACAGAAGTTGTGGGTATTGAACAAGTCTATATTTATTTTATATGAGGCTTAAACATTTTTCTTCTGTCGCGCTTCATTTGTTTTATTTGAAAATGTTTTTTGATTTTTCTTGTATTTTTGGTGTTTGATATGACGAAATTAAAAACAACGAAAAATACTTTTCCTAATCCACGTTTAAAGATTAAGATATTTTTAAAATTTGATGAAACATACCAATACCATGCCACTACGATCAATATATTACTACTACCCTCGCCCCACATTAAATTTGATTGGAGACATGTAACTATTTTTGTAACGATGCGGACCACATGATAGTTGCATCGTATGTGCTTGCAGTTTGGCCCATATTAACTATGAAAGCTAACACATAATGTTACTTTCTTAAATTTATAGATGAATTAGAGAAAATTATTAATGAACAAGAAAAATGAAAATTTGAGTAAATTTGAATTAATTTAAGTTTACCACAAAATAAACAAGCCTTTTATTAATTTAATTAAGTTTTCAAACTGCTTGGTGTAATTATTTTACAGTTTAAAGATACTAATTATGTTAAATAGTGTAAATAAATTTCAAGCATTTACAACTCTCTACCAAGTCAAGCAAGTTGTAGGTATTGAACAATATTATAATATGTTGTATGAGGCTTAGCATTTTTCACCAAAAATATATATTGGTTTTTCTTTTTTGTATTTTTTGTTTTTTGATACGAAGAAAATTAAAAAAATAACAGAAAATGGTTTCCTAGTGAATGGAAAACGAGTTAATCTTGGTGTTTTTTTTTGGAAAAAAAAATTAAGGTGGAAAATAATTTTGAATTTGATAAAACATACAAATATCATGCCACTGCCATCAATACAGTACTACAACTACCAACTGCGTTGAATTTAATTGGAAAAATATCATATTTTTGTAGGCAAATTATTAGGTACTTCTGGAGTACCATATAGGTAATACCACATGGTAGTCTTGGTAAATAAATGATTGCAACTTACACAATATGAATAATTCTTTTGTCTCTTAATCACCCAATAAAAATAAATCATTATGTCCCCACCGTAAAATTTGTCGCTACCATATTGGGTAAGAGTACTACGTGGATTTGCCACATGGGACTCTAAGAGCACCGAATAATTAATTATTTTTAAAAAAATTATTAGATATTTTTGGAGTATTATGTAGGCGATGGCACGTAGTACTTCTAGCAAATAAATAATCGTAACCTACATAATGTGGGTCACCTTTTGTCTCTTAACTAGTCAACAAAGGTGAGCTGTCATATTTTTACCGTAAAACTTATCGCTACCATATTAGATGAGAGTATAATGTGAACTTATCATAAGATACTCTAAGAGCACCAAACTTGTCACGTGAGACTCTGAGAGCTCCAAATAATTACTCCTCAATAAAGATGTTACAAGACAATAGTTGCGTTTTATGTGATTTATGAAGGACAAATAGACGACACTAGCCCATGTTAAAATGTGAATTTGTCAAATTGTTAATATAAATAGATATAAAAAAATAAAAGAAAATGAAAATGTGAGAAAAACAAAGTGAACGTGAGCATGTTGGTTTTTAAAAATTTCATTTTAACAGCTAAGATAATGAAATATTGTATAATATTTAAAAATGGATGTGTTCTATTAAATAATTTTAGAATCCAAAAAGCTTACAGAACTTGAAAATGTATGCATCTAATTAACCATAATGTTCATTTTATATGACACTATAAATTCTTCTTGATACTTGAATTTGTATTTTTTACGTTAGAAGTAGATAGCATTTGCGATTGCGCTAAGTTGAACTTTAATTGACAAAGTAAAATTTGATTATGTTCGAGTTATTCTAAAGTTTATCACAAAATAAACCCACATTTATATTAATTTGATTAAGTTTTAAAATTGTTTAATGTAATTGTTTTACAAATTAAAGATAATAATCATGTTAAGTAATACAAATAACAATGAAAAATTAAACATAAGTTGTGTAATATTCTCATTATCTTTCTCATTATTAAATAGATTTCAAGCATTAATTGACTACAAGAAAATGCATCATTGGCAACTAATTTTACCCAAGCAATGCATTTTTACTTGACAAATGTAAGCTTTTGGCGACTGAAAAAAAAAAAAAACAAAACTGCATTGGCCAAACATCCAAAAATATTTTGTTTTGGTTGCAAGTTTTGGTTATCCAACAAAACTATATTGATGTTGTATGAGGCTTAAGCATTTCTCTTTTGTAGCATTTCGTTTATTTTGGTTGTATATTTTTTTATATTTGATACGAAGAAAGCTAAAAATCAACGAAAAATGAGATAATTTTGATAAAAAACGTCCTTTATTTTTTAGAACTAAAAACATTTTTTTTTCTTTGTATTTGATAAAACATATATATGCCACACAACTACCAACAATACAGTACCACTACCACCACCACCTCCCCACCATTTCACTATTGCTGCTGCCACCTTCACCACTGCCCCTATCACCACCATAGTTGTCGCTGTCGCCACCACCACCTCATACCACCATCTCACTATCAGCACTCTGTCATCATCATCATCATCATCACTATCACACTTGCTTCGTATCTTTTACCACAGCTGCCACCACTTTTTAAACCTCTACTGGGCTACCACACGCTGTTGGAGGCAAAACTGTCAAGATCATTATTTTTGTAAAACGATTTTCGGTAAAAAATTAATTGGATGGGCAAACGCCAAAACGGGCTCCAGATAAAAATTTTGATGTCGAACGATCAAAAACAAACCCGTACAACCAAAGTTAATTTAGAAGAATACACTACAACAAAAAACACTTTCAGCAGGACAAACAAAGCTGTCGGCTAAAGCCTTATTGGGTCGATAAAAGTTTTTGGCAACCAAAAATAGTGCGTCGCCAATCCGTCGGCAGAATTATGTCGAGAAAAGGTTTTGCCAATGCGTACCCCCATGCATCGGCAAAAGTAATAGATTTGGCGACACAGATGTACGTCGTTAATACAATGCCTGGGCAAAAGTAATAGATTTCGCCACATAATTGTGCGTCGCCAATAAGTTCAAAGTAGTGCCGGCAAATACAAAATTTGTCGGCAAAAAAACATAAAAATTGAGTAAATTTAACTATTTTATCAATGTCATAGTTGTCAACAAAAGTAATTAAAATATTTTTAATTTTAATACTTTGCCAACACAAATAAATATGTCGTTAATGGTAAACTTTTTTCGACACTTTTATTCATTGCCAAATATATATATATATATTATTTTTACAAATTATTATTTTTTTATTTTTTATTTTTTACTTGGCTAAAACATAACTTAGATTTTTCTATAATATATCATTCAACTTCATTCAAAAATTACAAACACATATAATATGTAAATTTATTTCGCATACATTCCATTCAAATCAATATAAAGTTTATATATTCAGATTTGAAAAGTAATCATCAATAGTGAATATCTCCAAAATTCAAAAATAATCTTCAATCCCAAAATATATGTAGGTTGTGTTGTTGCCGGGGCCATTGTTTCTACACGATTTTGAGCTTACCTTGTTGAAGGTTGTTTTGGGAGAACTGAGTTCACTACCTTTGGGAGACTTTTCTCTTCTTGACTTTTTTGTAAATCCCTTAGAAGTTGAATTCTTTGTGAATCTCCTAAAAGTTGAGTAGGATAACCATCTTGTTTCATTGTAAGAGCCATATGCTTGAACTGAATAAATAAAGACAAATTGAATTATTAACATATAATCTAAATTTGAAGTGATCAAATTTACACAAATGAATAACAACAAAATTAACACATGTAGACTAAGAAAAAATTAACACATGAACCTATATATTATATAGGAAGGAGAAGGGAATGAAGGAATAACCAAAAAAGCTTAAACAAGAAAAAAATCACAACGCAACAAATCAATAAACTCCAGAGACAAAGAAGTGTAGCAAAAATCCCAACACCACCAAACGGATCCCACAATAATTTTGAGACGTAAGGAATTGTAAACATAACCAACATGACATTGTAAGCACTATGAGAACAAATGCGCTCTGCTAAAAAAATAAATAGAAACCAACAAATCAATAAGAAAAAATTCGAGCTTAAACTTCTAACTAAATCCAATCAGACTTGTCTCACGGTAATTGGTAAATAAACTTCAAGTATCTTTTTAGTTATTCCATACCATGGGTCATTCATTTCGCATATCTCTATATATACTTACAAAACAACAAGCTTGCAGGAGACCAATTACTTTTGGAATTTTTCCAATCAGCCTATTTTCTTAAAGAGATCTAATAACAACAAAAGGCCAATAATGAAAAGGAAAAAAAAATGAAATACATAATATAATAGGATTGCACAATTAAATCCATAGTCAGCTTGATCTTGAATTGACCATCTCTAAAGGCAACAAAGAAATTACATTTTGGCTTATACTTCCATAAGAAAAAGAATAAAAAATAATATAGCAAGAACCATACCTCTAGAGAACAAAGCAAAGCTGCAAAAACCCTAGATCAAAAT
>JAULJZ010127372.1:0-32061 GCA_032270985.1 Heliamphora pulchella | reverse complement strand
TCAGTTGGAAGAATCAGCGCCACTGTGCACCTTGGGAATTGCTCCCAGTGTTTGGGAGAAAATTGCTGCAAACCAAAACGGAATTGCTCCAAACGGAATTCGCCTGTTGTGCGCTGGCGTGGATAACTTGGGAACTGGCGCCGTGTTTGGCGCACTGCTGCGGCTGGGGATTTGCTTCGTTGGATGGAAACCCGGAACAACTTTGCTTTCTTCCTTTTTTTTTATTTAATCAAAAAAAAAAATTTATTTGGCCAGAAAAAAAAAATTCGCAGTTTTAAACTACCGAAACTACCGCCGATAGTCGCCGCCTTCCACCACTGGTTGCCGCCATACCTGTTCTTATTTTTCTTTCTAATAAGCTAGAAAAAAAAATTTTAAGAATATAAAAATATTACATCGAATTCTATATCCCGTAGGCTCACATTCGATTTAAAAAATAATTAATTTAACACGGTCAACTCCCGTGATTAAAAAAAATTAATTAAATCATCGTACACGCATTCAATTAAATATGAAAATAATAGATGATCATTAAATCGGAATGAAAATGCCTGCAAAATAAAGTTAGCAACAGTTCTAAATCTATCCGGCCCCGATAAATCGTAAAAAAAAATAAAACGGCTCTGATACCAATTTGTTGGAGGCAATACTGCCAAGATCATTGTTTTTGAAAACGATTAATCGGTAAAAAATTAACTGGACAGGCAAACGATAAAACGGGCTCCAGATAAAACTTTTGACGTCGAACGATAAAAAATAAACCCGTGTAACCAAAGTTAATTTAGAAGAATATCTCTTGTAAATCTAATCTTCAACTACGACTTGATTCTGAGTTGAAACTCCTGTCAGATCATCTACCGTATTCCCTTATGCGATCCTCGAACGTAGTGTGGGTTACGATCTTCCGAGAACTTGTACCGACAGAATCTTGATATATTTTTAAGTCTTGAAAGACAAAAAAAATATATCAATAATGATATGAAAAATCAATCTAAACTGGTTCAGCCTACCCGCATATATATAGGGTTACAGCAGGGACGTGGAGAGTAATTATGAGTAAGACTCCTAGTAGAACACAGATACCTACGGGCAGTTTCTGTAATTATGGAAAGACGCAGCGATTTCTGCAATTTTCATAAAATACTGAATTACAGTTCACACCACTAAAGAACTGTAATTGCACTCTGACCCATAATGTCAAGACATTCTTGCATTGAGCTCCTATTATTAAATGCTTACCATTTTTTCTCACGTTAAGATTTTTGATACTGGCCAATTAAATTTAATTACTAATAATTTAATTTAATCGGCATCTTCATATTCCTTAAGCCCTTTCGCTTAATTTATTTGACCGCCGGATAATTAAATTTACCTGCAGGGTTTGACCCGATCAAAACTTATAAGCATCCTTAAGGGGGTATCGTCAATCTTGATCTTTCGGGACGTAAATTCCGTCAATAATTAATATTTTTCAAATAAATAATATCGCTATCCAACTCACCGGGAATATAGACCCATATAAGATCGCACCCTCTAATCAATCAAAACAACGAATATTAAATATTTGCAAATCAATAATTATTTCCGGATTAAGAGAAGAAGCACTATTCATAATAATCTTGGGGTGAATTAATTTATATAGCCAGTAGTCAGTACTAAATTAATTACCCAAATGTCCTGCTCAAAACACACAAAGTGTACTGGCAAAGAGAATCGGAACAATAGACGACGCTATTATCTGTTCCCTGTAATCAAGACAGGCCTACTAAAATTCTGTGCTACAATCGTACCAATGGTATGTCTATTTCTATCTAAATTGTGAACATAAAACTTATATTCTACAAGAACATAAAATCTGGTCTTCTGTGTATAAGTCGTACTCTACACACCAGATTAAATACTATACAGAATATCGAATATTCATGCGTAACAAATAAATGATATACATACATTGCTCATAAAGATCCTCATAAAATAAAAAATTAATTTTATTAAAAATAAAATTAAATACTAAAATTATGATTTTCAGTATATCAACCCTAACAGTAAATCCATCCCTGTCACATCGTCATTAAGGCTAGCATCTCGGCCTGTCAATGGGGCCGAGACGTGTGTATTAAATGCCTCTTCAAACACAGCGCGCTCAACGAGTGGGAAGCAATTGGTTCAATCGCATTTAAACGTTGTCCTATCTCGGTCAAATCACATTAAATCCTGTACCTTCTACGTCAAACCGCATTTAATGTGTTGCCAGAATTCGTTCGCATATCATATGCTCGGCTGCTCGGCTGCTCGGCTGCTCAGCTTTGGACCTTCCTCCTAACCCCTAAGTCGAACCTTGGCCGAACCCACGATAGCCGAACTCACAGCCTTTAACCTATTTTTCGTCCTACAGATGCCCCCATCCCTGGACTTCGGCAACGTATTGGGCCTTGCCCTTTTAGATCCTGGTGAGGTATTAGGTATGGGGCCCAAGACCCATTGAACTCTTATTTCGGTCCATATCCCTTCACTAATGACTTCAGGGTTCAACAATAAGAAACTCATTCTTGATACCTTTGGTGGAGTCCTAAGGTTGCCAACACAAGATTCCGTTGACACGAAACCTTGAGAACGGTACACGTGAATTTAGAAAATCCAACTTAAGTCATTAGAGGTCATGGAGTAAGCTCGAATCTCTAAGTTGATTCTTATTACTGTTCACTAGTATAGTGCTTCATTTACTTAGATCTGGACTGGTCTCCTAGTTATTTACCAGAGTTAAGTTTTTTCACATAAATTATAAGCCTTTTAATTATTTGTGATTGTCTAGACCTAAAATATTTAACGGCTGATATTATCTCATTCTGCTACACATAAAATAATTCAAATATTATTTTTTCAATTGGTATATATCAGAGTAAGCTCAATCATTTTGTTTTTAAAAAAAAATGTAATATACTTTTTGATTAATTTTTGATCTTGATAACCATCAGCCATGACTTACCTAAGGAAGGAAACACAACCATTAGACCACTAATTATAGACTAATCTAATTACACATATTGGAAAGCTTGATAAGAGCTTTTTTTAAATTAATTAATGAACGAGTTTGGTTTTCTGTTGAACATGGCTATACCTTAGCTATTTTTTGCCTCTAAAGATGAGATGATCTCAAACCCTATTGACCAATAAGATAAAAAATATTTCAAAAATATTGGTTGGAATTGTAAGTTTGTCAATGCTATTTTTAGTAGTGTCACACCAGAAGAATTCCATCAAAATTGCTAAAGAAGTATAGAATATTATAAAAGTCATTCCTAGCATGGCTACATTAAAGTGTGCAAAACTACAAAGACTCACTACGAATTTAGAAATTTTGAGAAATGGAAGATAGAGAGACTTTTGAAGCATTTTACTCCAAATTATGTGATATTTTAATTCTAGTTTTAATTTGGGAGAAAAATTCTAGAATTTTGCATTGTCAAAAAAAATTGAGATCATTCCTCTAGGTACCACCCCTTCTCTCTACTGGTATTTTCGGGGAGGAAGTCCCTCTATGTAAAATTCCTCATGGCTGACAGAACTACTCAAAACATAACATTGTAAATGAAAAGTTATATCACAATCAAAATGTCAAGCTCCAAAATTTGGGGTCACGTGAAAATCCACCAAACACCAGTTTTATACGAAAATACAGGTTTTCATACATTGAAATTCACATGCTGAAACCCATGGAATACCCAACAACTCTCATATATAAAAGACAACAGTTCAACATGCATACAATATATCGCCTTACGACGTACAAAGCCTGCCTTCAGGGATAGGCATACCAAAAAAGAAAACTATAAAAGTCTTTCGCCTCCGCGGGCACCACCAAACTACTCCTCATCCACAGCATCACCTGAAAATAGTGTTACAGAAAATTCCTACCTGTGAGCCGAAGCCCAATAGAAACAGATAATAAGTTGTAAAGCAGGAATATGCAATCATATGGTGGGAGCGTACTCAACCACAAAATCAAAATAGATTTTTCATCCAAAACCCTCAAGTTTTCCCATCTGACTACACAAGTCTCCCAAAACGGTTTCATTAACATAAAATCCAGTTTTCATCCTTAAAACCATGTGATGCAAGTGTTGCAAATAACCAACCATAGTTAAGGAAAAACAGTAATCAAAAGATTGTTCCCTCGCGAAATGTACCATCACAGAAAAGAAGAATAAGATCCTATGTACTGACTCCATCACAAGGGGATAGAGGTAACAACTATAGACTCCTATCCAGTATCTAATCCCCATACATCATGGGACTGGTAAGATACACACAAGTTCTATATGAAGTACCATAACGAACTCGAGGGAGCTGAGCACTCAACCGTCTCAATTTACGGGGACTAACCGGAAGGACCAGAGTACGCACATTTCTAGACTTACACCGAGGGCAACTCGTGCCAAATACACATCATCCCGGTACATCTAGATAATTTTCTAAAAATATTTCTCAAACCAGTACAATATACATGTACATAGATCCATCCGTCACCAGGAGATCAAAACAAAATATTTTCAAAATATTTTCCCCCAAAAGCAGTTATACAACGCATGTATAAGCAAGAGATCCAATCCATGAAACCATGGAGATCAAATCAAAGCATGTAAAAACATATTTTCATGCAAACGTTTTAGAAAGTGAGACTCAACCCTAAGGGTTATCTCTAAACCTCCAATAAACACGTTTTTCAAAACCACCACCCTTTAAAAACTATGGACATCCACAAACAAACTCCCAAGGAACAAGAAACTTGATCAAAGGAGCTCACAAGGATGAAAAACAATCTTTCCCAAACATTTAGCCAAAAACGGAAGAAAAACGGTTTGAAAATCTTGACATACCTTCACTATTTTCATCATAACCTTTTCTACAAAAATAATTTTAAGGTGAGAGAGGTGTCATTGGAAAGAGGACATTCAGGGCTTCAATTTGAACACAAAAATGACCTAATTCTGAGTCCAGATGAAGGAGATACATCGATTTTAAAAATAGATTTTCAACTAGTGAAAATAGACCACGGGCTAGACCGCTCGAGCGGTCTGTCCATCGGTCAGGCAACCCGAGAACTCCCTAAGACCACCCTCTAGACCGCTTGAGTGGTCCCTCAAGCGGTCCTACGTGAGGGACTGACCTTTTTGCTGAATTTTGAAGCTAAATCACACCCAAACTCAAACTAAACCTCCATCTCGCATATTTTTGAATCCCACGATCATACACGAGCCCAAATCCACAAAGGGAACCAAAAAGAAACACTTAAAACACAAATCCTTTTGTCCACCCAAACCCGTTTCATCCAACCGAAAATGATTTGAACCAAAATCCAACTTTTCAAAGCATAAACTAACCTCCCAAGCATTTCAAAACATAAACTAACTTTTCATGCATTTTCAAACGGTGAAACAACACAAGATTACATATAGCACCTTTATACAACAGTAGAATATGAGATCCTACCTCGTTGGGCCAAAAATCTGATGCCTTGATCTACGTGCAAAATTGAGCTTCATCGAAAACAAATTCTGTTCGGATGGATGCATAGACCACGTTGTCGATACAAAGGATCAATAGTTGATTTATCAAAAACCAAGCCCAAGGCCCCCGAGAAGTTAGAGAGAAGGCAGAGAGAAAACTAGAGGAAACTTAGGAGTTAAGTTTTGAAAATATCTTTTGAAAATATCTAACTCCAGATATTTATAGGCCTTCAAAATATCTTTTTTTTTAATTTTTCAAAATTCGCACAGAAACTCCCTACAACCCCGGGAAGCAACCCCCCATGCTTAGAATAACCAAAACATACGTCAAAACTCAGATTTCCATATCGAAGAAAAAATGCTAAAAAGGCGTCAAAACACCTAATATGCATATATATATCAAAAATCAAACAGTACAGGGTCTCACAACTCTCCCCCCTTAAGGAATTTCTCCCCTGAAATTCACTACCTGGTCACGAGGTAAACAACTCTGGGTATCTCTCACGAACCCCAGATTGAAGCTCCTATGTCGCTTCTTCTACCCCTTGATGAAGCCACAGAACCTTGACATACGCAATCGTTCTCCCCCGCAACACTTGCTCGTTTCTATCCTGAATCTTCATCGGGCGTTCCTCATACGTGACATTCTCCTCAACTCGCAGCTCAGTCTAATCCAGAATATGTGAAGGATCGGGCTCATACCTCCGAAGCATGGACACGTGAAACACGTTATGCACTGATGCTAACTGAGGTGGCAAGGTCAAATGGTATGATATCACCCTAATCCTCTCCAGGATCTCGAATGGTCCAATAAAACGTGGTGATAGCTTCCCGCTACAACCAAACCTCATCAACCCTCTACGTGGCGAGACCTTTAGAAACACATGATCCCCCACGAAAAACTCTAATGGTCTCCTCCTCCGATCAGCATAACTCTTCTGGCGGCTCTGAGCTGTCATCAGTCGTTGACGAATCACTGCGATCACCTCAGTCATTTCCTGTAGTAAGTCGGGTCCCAAGACAGCGGCCTCTCCCACCATCTGTCCAACAAACAGGCGATCTACACGACCTATCATACAGAGCCTCATACGGTGCCATCCCAATACTGGACTGATAGCTGTTGTTGTATCCAAACTCTTCTAATGACAGATGATCCTCCCAAGAACCCCAAAAATCAAGCACACAGGCTCTCAGCATGTCCTCCAAATTTTGAATGGTCCTCTCAGACTGACCGTCGGTCTGAGGATGAAAAGATGTACTAAAATTCAAGCTCGTCCCTAAAGCCAGTTGAAGACTTTGCCAAAAGTGCGATGTAAAGCACGAATGTCGATCAGAAACAATAGTCACCGGTACTCTGTGCAGTCGGACTATCTCCTAAATGTATAATCTGCTCAATCTGTCCACTGAGTTCTCACTCGAATGGGAAGGAAATGTGCTGACTTCGTCAGCCTATCCACCATAACCCAAACAAAATCATGTCTCCTCGGCGAGTGTGGAAGTCCCGATACAAAATCCATAGTGACATTCTCCCACTTCCACTCAGATACAGACAGCGGCTGCAACAATCCTGCTGGTCTCTGGTGTTTCACCTTCACTTGCTGACAAGTAAAGCAATGAGAAACAAATCGGATCACATCCCTCTTCATTCCTGTCCACCAGAATTGACGACGTAAATCGTGACACATCTTCGTGCCTCCCGGATGCACTGCAAGACGTGAGTGATGAAACTCATGTAGCACCTCAGCACAGCACGACTCCAGCACAAACAATCGCCCTAACAACCTCAGACTCTAATCTGAACTCATCACCCATCCTGCTATACTGTATCATCTAAGCCTCCTGATCGGTCCTCTGGGCCTCCAACACACGTGCAACTAAAGTGGGTTGTGAAGCAACTGCATATAAGGTCGCACCTCCCACTGTCTCCCCAAGACACAGATCAAACCCCCCAACATCCCCAAGCATGTCCCATTCTCGCATAGCCACAGAAGCTAATGAGCCATAAGACCTCCTCCTGAGTGCATCAGCTACGACATTTGCCTTACCCGGATGGTACTGTAAATCGAAGTCGTAGTCCTCCAACAACTCCATCCATCATCGTTGGGGAAGATTCAAGTCCTTCTGTGAAAATAAGTACTTTAGGCTCTTGTGATCAGAGAAGACCTCGAAACGCTCACCATAGAGATAGTGACGCCATGTCTTCAAGGTGAAGACCACGGCTGCCAACTCCAAATCGTGTGTCGGGTAGTTCCTCTCGTGTGTCTTCAACTATTGGGATCTATAAGCTATAACCCTGCCCTCCTGCATCAGAATGCAACCCAAACCCTCATGTGAAGCATCGCAGTACACTGTGTAACCCAAACCTCCCTCAGGAATAATCAGCACTGGCACACTGGTCAGTCTCCTCTTCAGCTCTTGGAAAGCTAACTCACAAGACTCGCTCCATACAAACGTGACTCCCTTTCGTGGGTGAATAGACAAGAATATCATCCACGAACACAACTACAAAACTATCCAGGTACCAGGTAAGGGTGAAAGATACGGTTCATCAGACCCATAAATGTAGCTGGAGTGTTCGTCAGACCGAATGGCATAACCAGAAACTCGTAGTAACCATAACGAGTCCGGAAGGTGGTCTTCGCTATGTCCTTGTCCCTGATCCTCAGCTGATGATACCCTAACCTCAAGTCAATCTTTGAAAAGCAGTGCGACCCCCTCAACTGATCAAACAAGTCGTCAATCCTTGGCATAGGATGCTTGTTCTTCACTGTCACCTGGTTCAATTTCTTGTAATCTATACACAATCGTAACAAACCATCCTTCTTCTTTGCAAAGAGAGCTGGAGCTCCCTACGGCGTGTACGGGGACGCACAAACCCCTTATCTAGCAACTCTTGCAACTGCACCTTGAGTTCTTGCAACTCCGCCGGTGCAAAACGGTATGATGGCATAGAGATAGGAGTAGCTCCCGGAACAAGATCAATGGAGAACTCCACATATAAGCTCGGTGGCAACTCAAATAATTCATCAGGAAAGACATCCGGATAATCGCACACCACATGGGGTAAGACCTCTCAAATCTCAACCGGCTCATCTAACCTGAGTGCAGAAAAGAGGAAACCGAAATTTCCTTGAACCCGGGTGACTCCTAGCATAGATATCAGGCCCTCATCCCGATCACCCACAAAGTAAAAGTAGTCACCCTCTGGCGTACAGATCGACACTCTCTGTCGCTCACAATCTATAAAGGCATGGTAGGTAGTCATCCAGTCCATCCCTAGAATGACATCAAACGTAGTCATGTCTAGAATGATAAAATCAAACACTAAATAACGACCGGCGATCTCCAGCATGCCGGATCTACAGATAAGACTCAACTTCACACTCCAACCTCAATGTACTACCCAACCAGTCCATTTCCAACCTCAAAGCAGAAACAAATGCAGATGATACAAAATAATGTGATGCTATTGTGTCGATAAGAACACTGGCCCATGATCTAAAGACTAGAAGAGTACCTCTGATCATGACGGGTGTAACAACAGCATCAGATACCACTGGTGCTTTGGAAGCACGACGATCAACAAGAAGATAAGCCCTTGCCTGCGGCAGTCTAGTTTATCCACCATAACTCTGAGTCGATGGCTGCCTCACCGACTGTGCTGAAGTACCTCCCTCCGCAAACCTAGACGTCTGAACCCTAGGCTTCTACAGAACCTGTCGCCTCTGTATAGATGAAGGAATAGACACTCCTGTCGCACTCTGAACATTCCCCTCTCTGGGACAAAGTTTACGGATATGCCCAGGCTGACCACACCCGAAACAGATAGGTGGGTCTCTCACCTATGAATGGACGGGCGTTGAACTCTGAGATTGGCCCTTCTACGGGCACTCAACTGAACGATGTCCCAGCTGTCCACAGTGATAACAGATCAATCCTCTCTGCTCTGGCCTTCTTGTCGAGGCCACTGAAAGTGTAGGTGCAGACGACTGCTGCTGAGACGATCCGACAAAACGTGAACTAGGTCCAGATGACCTCTGGCGCTTGTTCCTGCGCCCCTAAAATTGTGCATCTCCACTGCCCTGCTAGCTTCTGCTCTCTCTAATCCTGTGGCTATCTGCCAACGAATTCTCGACCCGGATAGCAGATTCCACCAACTTGATGTACACCTCCACATCTAGAGCTGCAACCCTATCCGTAATAGCAGGTCATAGTCCTCCCTCAAAGCTCCAAGTGTGCAACTCCTCTGTAGATACCATCTCAGGTGCGAACCGCGATAGATTTACGAACTTGGCCTCATACTGAACCACAGACAGATTCCCCTGGACAAGGGAGAGGAACTCCTCTCGGTAAGTATCTCTCAAAGATCTCGTGAAGTACTTCTCCAAGAAGACCTTCGTGAAAGAAGCCCACGTCTCGTCCACAGTGGTCTTGGCAAACTTCCACCACTCTCTAGCATCTTTTCGCAGTTGGAACGTTGCCAACTTTACGGGCAGAGCATCCTCCTTGATATCCAGAGTATAGAAGATCATCGTGGTCACTTCCAAAAAGGTCAGAGGATCTAACCACCGAAACTCCCGCATGGCCACAGAAGCCCTCGGCTTAGGAACCCTCACACTAGCCCTGGTCGCTTCTGCCATAGCTCTCATAGTAGCTAACATCTCATGAACGACATCAGCGCCGCCAACATCTGTACCACCCACTTGTTCCTGTGGGGCAGGAACGTTCCCTTCCTCCAAAACCTGAACATAAGCACGTCCTCGGCCACGGCCTGGGCCACGACCTCGTCCCCACACTCCCCGTGTGGATATAGTTCTATAGGAAGCAATGTAAACAGGATAAGCTCTCCTAGAACATGTTATTACGTAACAGAAACACATAATCATGCTATCACATAGCCACATAAGACTATGCAAACATGTCTCACATACCGAGGAGAACTAACAAGACAGACTCGTCAATTTGATAACGTATTCAGATTCCTTGCCAGAATACATGTCGGCCAAACGCGCTTCTAACTTGGCTCCTAAACATGTTAAACCAAATGTCCGAAGGTAAGACTCACCGATCCTGAGATTCAACCTCCATACCCACAGATACACAATTATCATGCTTAGAAAGCTATTAACATGTTATAAACCAGCGTTTAAACACATGCAAGCAAGCATACACAATCAACCTCACCAGGTGATAAACCCTTTTTCCCATGGCTCTTAAGTATTCGCACCCAGAGCTCTGATACCAAGTTGTCACGCCCCAAAACCCGGGGTCACGTGAAAATTTACCAAACACTAGTTTTATACGAAAATACAGGTTTTCATACATTGAAATTCACCTGTTGAAACCCATGGAATACCCAACAACTCTCATATATAAAAGACAACAGTTCAACATGCGTACAATATTACGGTATACAAAATCTGCCTTCAAGGATAAACATACCAAAAAGGAAAACTATAAAAGTCTTCCGCCTCCGCGGGCACCACCAAACTACTCCTCATCCATAGCATCACCTGAAAATGGTGTTACAAAAAATTTCCACCCGTGACCCGAAGCCCAATAGAAATAGATAATTAGCTGTAAAGTAGGAATATGCAATCATATGGTGGGAGCGTACTCAACCACAAAATTAAAACAGGTTTTTCATCCAAAACCCTCAATTTTTCCTATCTGACTACACAGGTCTCCCAAAATGGTTTCATTAACATAAAACCCTATTTTCATCCTTAAAACCATGCGATGCAAGTGTTGCAAATAACCAACCACAGTTAAGGAAAAATAGTAATCAAAAGATCGTTCTCTCGCGGAATGTACCATCATGGAAAAGAAGAATAAGATCTTATGTAGCGACTCTATCACAAGGGGATAGAGGTAACAACTATAGATTCTTGTCCAGTATCTAATCCCCAAACATCATGGGACCGGTTAGATACACACAAGTTCTATACGGAGTACCATAATGAACTTGAGGGAGCTGACCACTCAACCGCCTCAATTTACAGGGACTAACCCAAAGGACCTGAGTACCTACGCTGCGCACGTTTCTGGATTTACACCAAGGACAACTCATGCCAAATACACGTCATCTCGGTACATCTAGATAATCTTTTAAAAACATTTCTCAAACTGGTACAATATACATGTATATAGATCCATCCGTCACCAGGAGATCAAAACAAAACATTTTCAAAATGTTTTTTCCCAAAATCAGTTATACAACGCATGTATAAGAAAGAGATCCAATCCATGAAACCATAGAGATCAAACCAAAGCATGTAAAAACATATTTTCATGCAAACGTTTTAGAAAGTGAGACTCAACCCCATGGGTTAGCTCTAAACTTCCAATAAATACGTTTTTCAAAACCACCACTCTTTAAAAACTATGGACATCCACAAACAAACTCCCAAGGAACAAGAAACTTGATCAAAGGGGATCACAAGGATGGAAACAATCCTTCCCAAACATTTACCCAAAAACGGATGAAAAACGATTTGGAAATCTTGCCATACCTTCACTATTTTGGTCATAACTCTTTCTACAAAAAGAAGTTTAAGGTGAAGGAGGTGTCATTGGAAAGAGGACTTCTGGGGCTTCAATTTAAACACAAAAATGACCAAATTCCGAGTCCAGATGAAGGAGATACATCGATTTTAAAAATGGATTTTTAACCAGCGAAAACAGACCGCGAGCTAGACCGCTCGAGCGGCCTGTCCAGCAGTCAGGCAACCTGAGAACTCCCCAAGACCGCCCTCTAGACCACTTGAGCGGTCCCTCAAGCGGTCCTACGCGAGGGAATGACCTTTTTGCTGAATTTTGAAGCCAAATCACACCCAAACTCAAACCAAACCTCCATCTCGCATATTTTTGAACCCCACGGTCTTACACGAGCCTAAATCCACAAAGGGAACCAAAAAGAAACACTTAAAACACAAATCCTTTTATCCAGCCAAAACCCAACTTTTCAAAGCATAAACTAACCTCTCAAGCATTTCAAAACATAAACTGAAAATGAATTTGAACTGAAAATGATTTGAACCAAAACCCAACTTTTCAAAGCATAAACTAACCTCTCAAGCATTTCAAAACATAAACTAACTTTTCATGCATTTTTAAACGGTGAAACAACACAAGATTACATATAGCACCTTTATACAGTAGTAGAATCTGAGATCCTACCTCGTTGGGTCAAAAACTTGATGTCTCAATCTACGTACAAAATCGAGCTTCGTCGAAAATAAATTCCGTCCGGATGGATGCGTAAATCACGTTGCCGATACTAAGGATCAGCAGTTGGTTTATCAAAAACATAGCCCTAGGCCCCCGAGAAGTTAGAGAGAAGGTAGAGAGAAAACTGGAGAAAATTTAGGAGTTAAGTTTTGAAAATATCTTTTGAAACTATCTGACTCCAGATATTTATAGGCCTCCAAAATATTTTTTTTTTCTGAATTTTTTGAAATTCGCACAAAAACTCCCTACAACCCCGGGAAGCAACCTCGCATGCTCAAAATAACCAAAACATGCGTCAAAACTCAGATATGCATGTCAAAGCGAAAATGCTGAAAAGGCGTCAAAACACCTAACATGCATATGCATATCAAAAATCAAACGGTACAGGGTCTCACACAAAATGACCTTCGTAAATTCTAAGATACGGTTGTGGTGACATCAAGGGGGATGTGTTCAGGTACTTTTTTTTGGAAAAGGCTTTTTCCAGGAATCATAATAAACTAACGACTAGATATCCATACACATGGAAAAAATATGGAGTCTTCACTTGATGTTTGAGAATAACCAAAAAAAATAAAAAATCAAATACATTAGTCAAGAGTTACCAATGAAAATGAGCCTGTGGGCTAAAGTATGAGATGAAAAAGGTGTTAGGCACACCTTTTCTTGCCGAACTGTAAAGTTGGCTTCCACTAATCACTTTTGGTTCTTATTTCAAATATTTTAAAAGTAATAAATACAAAAATGGAGATTAGAGAGATATTATTCTGAAGCAAACAAGGAAATTGAAAATCCTATTTATTCTAGCATACTTAAGGGAAAAGAGTCTATCGAAAGTGTCATGCTAAAGCTTGTTATTCTTATCATGCGTTGTGCATTTGAAAATAGAAAATTGTAATATCCAGAATATGATTCAAACCATTAGACTAGGAAAAAGGCATGGCTGTAGAAATCAAAGGTTGTAGCCGCCATATAAAATTACATACTATCACGGTCTTGACAACTAGATATTACAGCTGTAAAAAAAATGACAAATCTTATGATCGTGGTAACCAGGTGTTGAGGCCGTCACTTTCAAGAAGAATAGGTTACGGTTGTAACAACTTGAAATTGCAGCCACCATAAGCATTTGACCTAAGACTCTTTGAACGAAAACAATGTGTGTATAATACATGAATTGGTGGTTACAAAATTGATTTAAACATCCTAATAGGATTTCTATTGTAATAACAAGGGAAATAAAATTAAAAAATTGCATCCCAAATTTAAAATACATCAAACATAAATAGACATTTCATATTTTATGATAAACTCAAAGAAATAACCCTAGTCATATTGTTCCCAAAGGAGGAAGAGTAATGGGAATAGAATCATCGCAATGGCCTATGAATATCTGAAATGACATATTACACCTTTGTGTCTTCTCAAATTATGCTTTTGTCCACGGTTGGCATCACTCGAAAGCATGTTAGGATTCCAAGGAATCGGTTAGAATGGTGTAGGTAATTAGGAACAAGTGAGTATTTTGGAGAGTAATGACACATTGGGTCCGTTTTTTTTTTAAATGACTTAGGGGGTCTAATATTCATAGATTCTGGGCATAGTCACACCCTCTAGCATACTGTCTGTCAAGCCCTGAAAACTATGACATGGAGATCTAGAAAACAAGAGATAAAGAAAGACTAGAAAAAAAAAGAGAGGGTGCTAAGGGACGAAATCCAGCCAAAGGTCAACAAATCCAACTTGGATGTCCAAGGGTCAAAACAACATTATTACGGTTACATCTCCAGGCCCAACAACCCAACACCAAGAGATCCAAGGGTGATAGTTTATACGTAAAGCCTAATGTGTAAGGAATTTGATAAAAAGGTCAAACAGTGATGAAAATTATGTTTCCAAAGAAGTTCGGCCCAATAACATGCAAAACGCGTGTGAGAAAAACTAACATACCCTCATTATTTTGTTCATAACTTCTTCAAAATTTTTATTTTTATTCATATGAGCGTAGAAATATTGAAAAGTAGACTTCTGTGGCTTTAATCAAGTACAAGAACAACCCAATTTAGAGTTTGGATGAGAAAGATCCGCTTGTTTAAAAAAATGGTCCAACTAGCTAGCGAAAAGGTAAGACCGCTCGATAGACTGCTCGATCGGTTTATTGATCCATCTGAAACAATTTGTAGTTTTGTTTTACTCCGTTTATTGATCCATCTACAGGACTATGTGTCCAAAAACCTTCTAGGCTCCCCCGACATAACCTCAAGACAGTAAATTGACCGAGGTATCGGTTAGGTAGAGCGGGGGTTTTGAGAATCAAGCACACAAGAATATACAATGCAAATGCGAAATGAAAACTTTATAACAAAAACCAATGACATTTTGAGTTAAGCCCGCTTAAGAGTTTTGTTGAAAACAACTCCCCAGGGAGTCACCAGAAAAACTGTGGGCGTTTTGTTTTGGTTTCAAAAATGATTTGTTGTATATCCTTTTTCTTTGGGAGAAAAAATTCTTTTATAATGAAAAGTTCAAGATATCCAAACATCGAAAAAAATAGAGTCACCACTTGATTTTTGAGAAAAATCAAGAAAAACAAGAATATGCCACAGGTCAGTTAAATGTTATTAGAGAAAAAGCGGGTCCGGGGGCTAAGGTACGAAAAGGAAAGGTGCTAGGCACCCTTTTCGCCAAACCGTTAGATTGGTGTCTACTTTTTCATTTTTGGTTCTTATTTTAAATTTTTCAAAAGTAACATATAGAGAATGGTAAGTTAAAGAGAGTCCATACAAAAGAAAATAAAAAGAATAAAATCTTATTATAAAACAAACGTCCTAAGGGTCAAACAAGAGAGTTATTTCTAATCATGCTACATTTATTGTTTAAGCAAAAACAAACTAAAACATACAAAAAGAAAAGAACAAAAAATCATACCATAAGAAGATCAAAAATCCTAGAGGACATGTTGCATAGTTTTTGTTTCTAACATGCTACATATAAGGTCAAATAGAGATAACAGAAGGTTCAAGTATGATTTTTGAGCTACTGGTTTAACAAAATATTCACGGTTGTGGCAACAGAATGTTGCGGCCGAGATAAGAAATACAGAAAAGCTTGCAGCCGTGTGGATCATACACAGCGGCCATTATATACAACAAAAAAATTAATGGCCGCCACAATAGAAGGTTGCAACTGTCATGCTTAAGGAATTACAGAGGCATTTTTCTTTGTCTAGTGTGCCAGTAAACACGAAGTTAGGCCAAAAACATATTTTCCATTATCAGAGGATATTAAACACACTACTTTGCATGAAATCTCAAGCATATGTACATGCTGAACACATTTTTATTTATTACACATTACAACCCAAAAGAATCACATGGTTGACATAAATGAGTTTGTAAATGAAGTAACTGAAGAAAATTAATAAACGAAAATTCTAATCATAACGACTCCTAGAGAGAGAAAGTAAGAGTTTACAAATATTATAATTTTCTAGGGTTACCTAATATGATCAACCGTCTCGGACATCTCCTCAAGCATGGTAGGCTAGAATCATCTAGTTTTCCATGCTTTGGGAATCCTCCAAACATGGACAATATCATGAACTCGGATCGGGAATGGTTAGTATCAGGGTATGGAATTCGACAGAGTATTGGGTGGGTAGAGATTTTAGCAGAGTATGGCATTCCTAGAATCTGTCTCTATCCATTAGAAAATGGCGCCTATTTATAGGCATTAGGGAAGCACAGAGATCCTCTGAGATTTCTAAAAAGGTGCAAAGTATGCGGTCGTGTACTTTAATGTCACGGTTGTGAATAAAAAGTATAAACCAAGACGGTCGTGACCTTCAAAGGTGGCGGCCTATTGTAAGATCATAGAAAGTTCGCAGCCACGAAGAGTGGAGTTCGCGGCATATTGGAGCATCACAAAAAGGTCTTGATCGTGGCCTCAAAGTTCACAGCCTGGTTTAGAATCATTAAAAGGTTGCAACATTGAGGATTAATGGTCACGGCCTGAATGTTTTAGAAGGATTGAGTATTTTCTTGGGTTTTGAGTCGAGCTCTTGACATCGTAGTTGCTTAGAGGTATCTTTTAGTGTTATTCTAAATCTTCATTATTAGAGAACGTTCGAGACGGGTGCCTAATATTCGGCTTGGTCAAATTGGAGTGTCTACAGTTACTTATTTTTGATAGAGCTTGCAACAATTCGTGGTGCAAGTAAATGTTAAAGTTCTAGAGACAGACTATTTGACTAAACCGCTAATCTTAAGCACAAACAAAAACATATAGAAAAGAGTGGTTGAACCTGAATTTCTATCAAGCTTCCTATGCACCCCGTTGCAAGTGATTAGACCAAACGTAGTCTATGGGGTAATACATATGATGCAAATAGGTTAATCATATGCATGGCTAATAACTCATTGTGCAAATAGGTACTATCATATGATACATTAATATTTAAGATTAAAACATAGACCAGTGAACATCAAGGATCAATATTTAGGTCATAACACGATCAAAGAGTCAATTTAAAATCATGAGGAGGACCGATTTTAACAAGGGATAATTTTAGGTCATGAGAAGACCGAGGAGTCAATTGAAAGTCATGAGGATGACCGAGCAAAATGAGAGGCAATTTTAGGTCATAAACTAGATCGGAGAGTCAGTTTCAGGTTATGAAAAGAACCAAAGAGGGTTTTAGGTCTTTACACAAAACTGAGTGAGTGAGGGTCAATTTTAGGTCATAAATGGGATTGATTTTAACAATGGGCATTTTTAGCTCAAGAGAGGACCGATAAGTCAATAGAAGGTCATGAGGAGGACTGAGCTAAATGAGGGAAAGTTTTAGGTCATGAATAAGACCGAAGAGTTAGTTTAAGGTTATGAGGAGGATCAAATAGGGTTTTAAGTCTTTATGTAGTGACTCGGTATGCGTTTATTTTGTTCGTCTATGCTTTTTGTTAAATGAAAAAACTGATGGTATGTGAAATATGATTGAGATACATGGTAATAAATAACCATAATCTTTGGTAAAGCGTAGCTTATTAATTCAAATTCTTGGAATATGAGATTAAAATTAAGTTATAAATGGGGAATTAAATTATGAAATTTATGAGATTAAATTGGAGAGAAAATAACATATGAGAACTAAAGTTAAAAAGAAAAAAGGAGAAGATAAAAGAGGTTAGCTAAACATCGCCATAGGGCCATTCTAGAAATGTGGAGAGAGAGAGAGAGATAAAAGAGAGCAAGGGTTCCACCCTCCCCTCCCCGCCAAACACTCTCGCCTCTTTTCTTCTTCTTCTTCTTCTTCTTTTGGAATATTGGGAGAATCTCCATCAACCCTTGAACACTAACCCTCCTTCTAAAAAATTGGCAATGTTAGAAGCTAGGTTAGAGGCAAACGACTAAGAGGCTAAAGCTTTGGACTAAGAAATGTGAGATTGAAGCATCAAGGAGTAAATCAAAGGGGTAGCTGAACCCTAGGAGGCAATTTTGGTGAAATCTTGAAGCTTGGAGGCTATTTGAGGTAGGATCTAGACTATCCCTCATGTTTTGTGGCGATTTGTGTTGATATTTTGATTATACAAGAAAATTCTAGTTAATTTCCCGCATGTTTGAAGAGTTGATAGGGTTGTGTGTGGGTTGAGTTGGGTTTTTAAGGAAATTGAGAGTTTTGAGAAAGGATTATCATGGAATTCTTCTACTTTGTTGTATAAAAAGGGGTTTTGATACTTGATATTAAATGTTTTTGAGTTGATAATAAGAATAAGTTAGATTAAAGGGTTTGGGATGGATGTTAGCTTCAAAATCTTTGCAAAAAATCAATTTTCGGCATAGGACCGCCCAAGGGACCACTCAAGCTGTCTAGGGGGCGGTCATGGGATGTTCTCGGCTTCTTCTGCAGGCTAGACTGCCCGATAGACCGGTCGAGAGGTCTAGCCCGCCATCTATTTTTCACTGGTCAAAAATATTTTCTTTAAATCAATGTATCTCCCTCATTCGGACTCCAAATGGGGTCATTTTTGTACTCAAATTGAAGCCCCAAAAGTCCTCTTTCCAACAAGACTACTCTCACAAGAAACTTCTTTTTGTAGAAAACGTTATAACCAAAATAGTAAGGGTGTGTCAATTTTTCTTAACCGTTTTTCACCTGTTTTTGGCCAATTGTCTTGAAAAAGGTTATTTTTCATCCTCATTCAGCTTTCTACTTAATTTCTTACCTCGTGGGCTATGGATAAACCTATATCACCTTACTGGGGTTGGGATGCATGTGCTATACCAGTTGGGTGGATTTTATAACTAGGCGAGTTTTCTTCGTACGATAATGTTTTCCTTTAAACAAGAGTGGGTAGTTGAGGGTTGTAACGTGACATAGTTATCGTTTAAAATCTTACGCTTTTAGCAAAGATACATGGGTTTTAAATTTGTGCATATATGTATGAGTATGATGGGTGTATTCCATTTTCTTCAAATGACATAATCTCCAGTGCATTCATTTTGTGTTGTTGGTGCTTTATGAAATCGATGAAAGAAATTTGAAATATGTTCCATGGAGAAATTTATATATGGGAGTTATGATGCATTTGATTTGAAAAGAGAAATGGGAATACTAAAAACGAATGTGACTTAACAATAGAATGGAAAAGTTAAATGTGGGATAGAAATGAGAATATTGAAAATGATTGGGAGAGGAACCGGTTGTGGGTTGGACTCCCGAAATTTTTTTTCTTGAAAAGTGATAGTAACGAAAAAAATGAACTGTATGGATTGATGTGGATTAAGTTGGCCTAGCGGGTCTGCAGTGAAAAATCGAAAACTTGCGCAAAATGGGGACCACATGCTCACGGGTTAGCTCTCGAAATGTGGTGTTGCGTCGTGATGAGTTATAGAGCTATCTATTACCCAATGGCTTCGCATAGCCTATTGAGGGAATAGGGAGGGGTTTCTATAAACTATGTTCGATGCCGGTTCATTGTTGTGATATGGTTTTTGTAATAAATCGGGTTATGAAAATGTGATTTGATTTTTGTGAGGAACCGGGAAACGAGAAAATAAATGTGAAAGAAAGGACTATTTAGAAAAAGGTGTAATAAATGAATAATCTGGTGTGCGTGGGCGCGTGTGTGGTAATAAATAACGAATTTATGATACTTGCATTTATATTTCGGTCGCACCCATCACACCTCGCGAATCACGCTTAGTAAAGAGTTAGTCTTCATCCTACGAGCTTCGACTCATGTTGTATACTAAAACCATTTCAGGTTTCAAGGATCTGGAACCACATCAGGGCAGAGGATGCATGTGGGAAAAAGGCTCAGAGGAAAGATTTAATATTTCCTTTGTATTTACATTATGATTGTACAGAAAGTGAGGTGGATAATTATAATAATATAAGTGCTGTAAATAAACCCTTGGAAGTTGAAAATTTTGTTTAGCCTTTGTGGCACAAATGTATCTCGTTAGAATAAAATGCTTTGTTTATGATTGCTTAAAGGAAGAAAGTATTATTCTTAAGAAAGTCATTGTTGCTAGCTTTCGTGCGGGATAATTTGAGTTGTGTCTATGGGTTCCCAGGGTTCGGGACGTGACACTTTACATATGTCTAAGCGAGCGAGGGTCAATTTTAGGTCATGAACGAGATCAGAGAGTCATTTTAAGGTCACAAGGAGGACGAGAAATGGTTTTAAGGTCTGTCTTCCAAAAACCAAAGAAAGGGGGTAAACGTTGAGAATTTTTGCTAAACAAGCCAAAATAAATATTCTCTCATGCTCAAGGGTTGAAAACATAGGAGTTAATCAGCATAAACATTGCGGTCATGCCTTTTGGATGTAGCGGCTATTAGGATTGATATATTAAAAACTATGTTTTTAATATTTAATTTTATTTTAATAAATTAATTTTCTATTTTATGAGAATCTTAATGAGCAATGTATGTATATTATTTCTTTTAATATTATGCATAGATGTTATTTATTCTGTACAGTAGTTAATCTAGTATGTAGAGTACGGTTTGCACACAAAAGATCAGATTTTAAGTTCTTTGCAGAATATAAGTCTTATGTTTACAGTTTAGATAGAAATGGACATACTATCAGTACGACTATAACACAGAGTTTTAATTGACCTGTCTTGGTTACGGGGAACAGACAATAGCGTTGTTTATTGTTCCGACTCTTTAGGCTAGTACACTTTGTATGTATTGAATGGGACACATTGGGGTAATTAATTTTATACTGACTATATAAATTAATTCACACTCTAAGATTATTATGAATAGTACTTATACTCTTAATTCTAAAATAATTATTGATTTGCGTATATTTAATATTCATTGTTTCAATTCATTAGTGGGTGCGATCTTATATGGGTCCATATTCCTAGTGAGTTGGATAGCGATATTATTTATATGGTGAATATTAATTATTGATGGAATCTACATTTCGAATGATCTGGATTGACGATACCCCTTTAAGGAAGCTTATAAATTTTGAACAGGTCAAACTCTTCAAGTGAATTTGATTATCTGACGGTCAAATAAGTTAAGCGAAAGGGTTTAAGGAATTTCAAGATACCAATTAAATTTAATTGACGGGTATATAGAATCTTAACATGGGGAGATGAGTTAAGCATTTAATAATAGGAGCTCAATGCAAGAAGATCTTGAGATTATAGCTTAGAGTGCAATTATAGTTCTTTAGTGGTGTGAACTGTAATTTAGTATTTTATGAAAATTGCAAAAATCGCTGCAATATTTTCATAATTGCAGATACTGCAAAGAGGTTTTCTTAATTGCGAAAACCGTTGGATGGGTAACTATGTTCTACTAGAAGTCTTCGTCATAATTACTCCGCAGGTCCCTATTGTAGCCCTATAAATATGCGGGTAGGCTGAACTATATTCATAACTTGTCTTCAAGACTAAACTATCCAAGTTCTGTCGGTACGAGTTCTCGATAATCCGTAGCCCACACTATATTCAGAAATTACATAAGGGAATACAATAGAAGGTCTGACTGGAGTTTCAATTCGGAATCAAAATCGTAGTTGAAGATTTGACCAGTAAAAAGTATTTTTCTAAATTGACTGTGGTTGCACGATTTTTAATTTTGATCGTTCGACATCAAAAGTTTTATTTGGATCCCGTTTTGGCGTTTGCCAGTCCAATTAATTTTTTATTAAAAATTGTTCATAAAAACAATGTTTTTGGCAGTTTTGCCTCCAACAATTGGTATCGAAGTTGTTTTGTTTTTTTGTTTACGATTTATCGGGGCTGGGTACTTTTACAACTGTGCTAACTTTCTTTTGCAGGCATTCTAATCTCGATTTTATGATTATCTATTTATTCATGGTTGAATGAATAGTTTAAATGATGATTATTTATTTATTTTTAATAATGAGGGTTGATCGTGATAGATTAAATTATTTTTAGAAACGAATGTGAGCCTTCGGGACATAGGTATCAATGTAATAGCAGTTTTTATTTTTAAATATCTGCTTAGATTATTTTAAGAATATGTTGAATATCTAAGAACATGAAGAACAAGCGGCGGCACCGGCGGTGGTTTTGGATTTTTACGGACCACGGATCGCGGTAATTTTTTAAAGGTTTTAAAACAGTCTTTTTGGTGAGTTTTTTCAATATTTATGCATTAAAAATAGCAGCAACAATAACTCAAAAATAGCAAAAAAAAATAGCAAAAATAGCCCACCATTGGGACCTGTGCCAGCTGCAGTTCGGGGCCAATTTTGTTAATTTTTTGGGTAATTTTTGGAACTATTTTTTGAGTAGTTTCTTAAGTATAAAATAGTAGTAAACATACCTCAAAACACTATCCAAAAAATATTTAAAAAATAGGGCCAAAACAGTGCACAAAACAGACGGCAAATGGCGGCACTCCAGCGGTGCAGCGGCAGCAGATTCGGGGCTGTTTACAGGGCTATTTCGAGACTGTTTTCGAGGCATTTTTCGAATCAACAGGTAGCTGGATATTTGAGCAATTTGTTTTAAACAAGGAAAATAAAACCACCAAAAAAAGCCCAAACAGTGGGCTATTTGGAGCGGCAGCATCGGTATGCGGCAGTGGCTGTTTTGGGTAGTTTTTGAGCTGGTTTTTTGACAAAAAAATAGTACTTCTTGAGGGTTATTTTTCAGTATAAAAAGCATCAAGAATAAAGAACCGATGTGGCGGCAAAATCGGCCTGAAGGTGGCAGAATGGTGGCACTGGCGGCGGTGCATGGTGGTCGGCAGTGGTTTTGATTTTTCAGGGCTATTTTGATCATTTTTTTGATATGTTTGAAAACCTTGATATGATATACTAGTATATCACAGTGTATCAAGAAATCCTGATGTAATCGGAATATAGGAATCAGATAGAAACGATGATTGATATAGCTTATCTTCAATAGGAGTTTGAAACTCACGAGAGTTTCTATTCGATTATAAAACCAAAATACACACACACACACACACACATATATATATATATGAACTGCGTGGATGATGTATATCTGTTTTATTTGTCCTGTTAATTTAATTAATTCTAAAATTTGATTTTAATTAAAGTTTGTAATTGAATGAAAAAATTTTAGATATTTTATTTTTTATAAAATATCACATTTAAGATGATTTTTCATAATATCGGATATATTGTAAAAATGTAAAAATTAATTCCGGACTTTGAATTAATTAAATAAAAATATATATAATGAAAATAAATTATTATTTTTCAAAACATATGAAACGAAAAATAAAATAAATAAATAACTTTAATCACTACCTTAGCTAAAAAGCTGAACGAAAAATTGTGCATTTATTAAATTTAATTTGTTACGCATTTAAATACAAAAAGATGGTTTAGCAAATCGAAATATTTAGAATCGTGTACGCAAAAAGATGTTTGATTCTTTCAGATTGTGTAATTTTTGAAATTAATATATTTATTTTAATTAAACAGATTTTTATAACCCTCAATTTTTTTAAAAACAATCCAAGTGGGAGAGAGAATTTATTCATAGATAAATACCGCGGTCTCCATCACCAGTTTGTTGGTGATGCAATTAAATCTTGCGTGTTGGCAGTAAGGCCTTCCTCCCCACCGGACAGATTAATTGTGGTATTGCCAGTACAAATCTCATTTAGGGATAATTTTGGATTAGTATTAGTGTGGATCACTTCTCCATCTGAAGGGTTTATTGCGAAGCGATTAATTTGGGATTAAGTAATGGTTAACACTTAACTGTATATAATAGTATCATCTCCTTCTGAGTGACTGCTATTATATACTATACGGAAACTATGCCAACTATTTAACTTTACTTGGCAAGGTCTGTTGCCTATATAGTAAAATTAATAGGAATTGGCCTGTATGGTCATACAATGGATAGTAGACATCCTTCCATCGAGACATACTATTCAAAGAGGGCTAGGCTGCTATTGAATTTCTTTTAAAATGGTAAAGTGAACCAAATTAAAATAAATTTAAAATTTTGTTCACCATAATTAACGGTATTTTTAATTATGTGATTCTGAAAATTAAAATCGCTTTCAACCCCCTCGCTTCAATACTCAAAGAAAACAAACTCACGAGACCGAATTATGTTGACTGGAAATGAAACTTGGACATTTTCCTAATTGCCAAAGATTACAAGTTTGAATTAACAGAGATATGTCCACCTGTACTTGATATGGGGGCAACCGAACAGGAAATCTAGGCCCATTAGAAGTGGCAGAAAGCTGATCAGAAGGTTCGCAATTACATTTTATCTTCAATATTAAATGTTTTACAGCATCAGCATCAGTCTATGCCCAGTGCCTATGACATGATTATCAATCTCAAAGAAATGTTTGGAGATCAAAATCGTGCTGCTAGGCAGGTGGCCATGAAATCTCTTATGAATACAAACATGGCTGAAGGCACCCTAGTTAGGGATCATGCTCTGAAGATGATCAGTCTTCTGAATGAACTGGAGATCATAGGAGCTAAAATTGATAGGAAAACCCTGGTCGATGTCATACTCTAGTCACTACTTGAAAGTTTTAAGCAGTTCTGCCTGAAACTATACCAAGAACAAGTTGAGATTTTCACTGGCAGAACTTCTTAAGGAACTTCAAGCAGCCGAGGGTGTTCTTAGGAAGCTAGGTTCTGTGTATTATGTTGAGAAAGGCTCTTCATCTAAGTCGAAAGGCAAGAAGAAGAAAAAAGTTCAGACACAAGGAGGCACTGCTCCAAAAGCAGTTAAGGGACCAAAAGCTGGTGTGAAGAAGCTGAGAGGCAAGTGCTATTACTGTAACTAGTTTGGGCATTGGAAAAAGCAGTGTTCGGTTTTTCTCAGTAAGTAGAATAAACTAGGTAATTTCTATTCACTGGTGGTTGAAACATGTTTAGCTGTGTTATCTACCGGTACGTGATGTGTAGATACCGAAGCCACTAATCATGTCTGCAATTCCTTACAGGATTTCTAGGAAACCAGGTAGCTCAGTGATAGAAAAATATACCTATACATGGGCAATAATACAAGGGTGACAGTAGTTGCAGTAGGAGATGCCACTCTTAGCTTCAGTAGAGATAGGATACTTCTTGTAAAAGATTGTCTTTATGTATCATTGATTAGAAAAAAATTAATTTCAGTCTTGCGTTTAATAAAGAACAAATATTCTATTCATTTTGGTGACTCTAACATTGTGAAGAAAAATAAATATTTTATTTATTCCGGTACATTGGTGGATGATCTGTATGTCGTATCTCCTATCTCTCCTATACTGTAACTAATTGAAATGAATAGCACATCTAATTTATCATATAAGAGAAAGTTTTCTTCTTTAATGAACCAAACATTTCTTTGACACTTACGCTTGGGTCATACTAATCTAAAAAGGATAAATAGACTGGTAGCAAATGGACCTTTGAATTCATTGAATGTGAAGGCACTTCTAGTCTGTGAATTTTGTTTAGAGGGTAAGATGACCAAGAGACCATTTTCAGCCAAAGGCTATAGTGCTAAAGACTCATTAGAGCTGGTTCACTTTGATGTGAATGGTCCTATGATAATCTAGGCCAGATACTTCGTCAGTTTCATTGATGACTACTTAAGGTATGAATACATTTAACTGGTGTACCGTAAGTCTAAATACTTTGAGAAATTCAAAGAATTCAAGGCGGAGGTGGAGAAGCATCTTGGTAAAAGTATCAAATCACTACGATTCGACTGTGGTGGGGAATACCTCTTTACAGAGTTTAGGGATTACCTATCATTAGAAGGGATTATATCCCAGTTGACTGCACTTGGCACTCCGCAATAGAATGGTGTAGCAGAAAGAAGAAATAGGACTCTTATAGAAATGATAAGGTCCATGATGAGTTATTTAGGATTTTTCAATTCGTTTTGGGGACTCACTTTAGAGACAGCGGCTTACATTATGAACTTAGTACCTTCTAAGTCAGTAGCTTCTATTTCCACAGAATTGTGGACCGGGTATAAGCCTAGTCTGAAACACATTGGAATTTTGGGTTGTGTAGCACATGTGCTGAAAGGGAACACGGGTAAGTTGGAACAAAAAATAGAAGTCTGTTTATTTGTGGGGTATCTCAAGGGGATAAAAGATGGTCTGTTTTATAATCCTAAGGATCAGAAGGTCATTGTTGGCACTAATGTTTGATTTTTGGAAGAGAATTATATTATGGACCACAGGCCCAAAAGCAATATTATTCTGGAAGAACTGAGAGAAAATACTAGTAGAACGGAAGAGGAACCACAAGTCACCGAAATGCCATTACCACGTCATAGTGGGAGGATTATCGGGACAGGTGCAAATCATGAACATGGTGATAATGCACAGGGTTCAGATTCTGCACAGTGTGTTACTGCTAGTATATAGACACAGGTAGTGCCTTGTCGTAGTGGGAGGGTTGTTCATCAACCTAATCGGTATATGTTCTTGGGAGAATTTTTTGATAAGATCCTGGCAGAACTAGATACCAAAGGGTTATGAATTCATAGATGGAATCTATATATTCCAATCAGGTTTGAAAACTTGTAGAACCACTCGAAGGGATAAAATCCATTAGATGTAGATGGATCTACAAGAGGAAGAGGGGAGCGGATGGGAAGGTTGAAACCTTCAAAACTAGGCATGTTGCTAAATGGTTCACTCAAAAAGAAGCGATCGATTGTAAGGAAATCTTTTCGCAGGTAGCCATGCTTAAGTCTATCTAGATTCTCTTATGCATTGCTGCTCATTTTGATTACGAAATCTGACAAATGGATGTCAAGATAGCTTTTGTTAATGGAAGTCTTGACGAGTGTATATATATGATACAACTAGATGGATTCATTGCAAAGGGTCAGGAGCACATGTTGTGCAAGCTTAAGAGATCCATTTATGGACTTAAACAGGCATCGAGGTCTGGGAACACTCAGTTTGATGAAGCTATAAAGTCTTATGGTTTTGATCACAATCAAGATGAATTCTGTGTGTACAAGAAGCGTGGTGATCTTCCTTGTGCTTTATGTTGACAATATCTTGCTCATCAGAAACAATATGGGGGTATTATCTATAGTTAAAGTATGGTTATCTAGGTAGTTCGATATGAAGGACTTGGGAGAAGCCAGTCACATCCTTCGGATCAAGCTTATACGAGATCGAAAACAAAAGATGTTGGGCTTATTACAAGCAAAGTATATCGATGATATCCTTACTCGTTTTAGCATGCAGGATTTCAAGAAAGGGTTTCTCCCTTTCAGGCATGGAATCACTCTATTAAAAAATCAGTGTCCTAAGACATCTAATGAGATAGAGAAGATGAAGGCGGTTCTTTATGCTTCGACAGTAGGAAGCCTCATGTATGCTATGCTTTGCACTAGATCCGACATTTGCTTTACCGTTGGCATGATTAATAGATATCAGTCTAACCCAGGGCAGGCGCATTGGACTGCGGTAAAGAATGTAATCAAGTACCTAAAAAGGATTAAGGATTATATGTTGGTTTACCAGGAAGACAGTCTAGTACCTTTGAGGTACACAGACTCAGATTTCCAGTCTGACAAGAATTTCTACAAGTTTACCTTAGGTGGTGGAGCTATAAGTTGAAGGAGTATCCAATAGTCCTGCATTGCTGATTTCACCATGGAGGTCGAGTACGTGGCAGCTTCTAAAGTAGCCAAGGAGGCCGTTTGGCCCAAGAACTTCCTGTTAGATCTAGGTATGGTACCTTCAGTTCAGTCGGCTATATACTTTACTGTGACAATAGCAGAGCGCTTGAAAACTCGATGGAACCAACACTCCACAAGAAAAAAAGGCACATTGAGCGTAAGTATTATCTAATAGTAGAAATTGTACAAAGAGGTGATGTTTTTGTGACCAAGAATGCATCATGAGAAAATCTTGTAGATCCTTTTACAAAGAACTTATCGGCTAAGATTTTTGATAGTCACGTAGAGGGCATGGGAATCAGATGTATGATAGCATGGTTTTGAATATAAGTGGGATATTATTAGGGTTGGTATACTGAAAATTATATTTTTAGTATTTAATTTTATTTTAATAAAATTAATTTTTTATATTATGAGAATCTTTATGAGCAATGTATGTATATTATTTTTTGATATTATGCATGGATGTCCTTTATTCTGTACAATATTTAATCTGGTGTATAGAGTACGGCTTGCACACAGAAGATCAGATTTTAGGTTCTTATAGAATATAAATTTAATGTTCACAGTTTAGAAGGAAATAATCATATCATCGGTATGACAATAGCATAGAATTTCAGTATGCCTATCTTGGTTACGAGAAACAGATAATTGTGTCGTCTATTGTTTCGACTTTCTGTGCTAGTACACTTTGTGTGTATTGAACGAGACACATTGGGGTAATTAATTTTATACTGACTATATAAATTAATTCACACCCTAAGGTTATTATGAATAGTGCTTATACTCTTAATCCTGAAATAATTATTGATTTGCGTATATTTAATATTCGTTGTTTTGATTCATTAGAGGGTGCGATCTTATATGGGTCTATATTCCTGGTAAGTTGGATAACGGTATTATTTATATGGTGAATATTAATTATTAACGAAATTCATGTCCCGAATTATCGAGATTGACGATATACACTTAAGGAAGGTTATAAGTTTTGACCGGGTCAAATCTTGTAGGTGGATTTGATTATTCAGCGGTTAAATAAGTTAAGCGAAAGAGTTTAAGAAATTTAAAGATGCCAATTAAATTAAATTTTTAGTAATTAAATTTAATTGGCGGGTATCGAAAATCTTTACGTGGGGAGATGAGTTAAGCATTTAATAATAGGAGCTCAATGCCAGAAGGTCTTGAGATTATGGCTTAGAGTGCAATTACAGTTCTTTAGTGGTATGAGCTGTGATTTAGTGTTTTATAAAAATTGCAAAAATCGCTGTAAGTTTTTCATAATTGTAGATACCGTTATGAGGTTTGCTTAATTACTAAAACTGCTGGATGGGTATCTGTGTTCCACTAGAAGTCTTTGTCATAATTACTCTACAGGTCCCTACTATAGCCCTATAAATATGCTGGTAGGCTGAATCAAATTCATAATTTGTCTTCAAGACTAAAGCTGTCTAGGTTCTGTCGGTACGAGTTTTCGATAGATTGTAGAGCACACTACATTTGGAAATCGTATAAGGGAATACAGTAGAAGGTCTGATAGAAGCTTTAACTCAGAATCAAAATCGTAGTTGAAGATTTAACCGGTAGAAGGTATTCTTCTAAATTAACTGTAGTTGCACAAGTTTATTATTTTGATCGTTCGACATCAAAAGTGTTTATCTGGTGCCCCATTTCGGTGTTTGTCCGTCTATTTATTTTTTATCAAAAATTGTTTACAAAAATAATAATCTTTACAGTTTTACCTCTAACAAATAAGATATCTTGAACATATAATAAATGAAAGCATGAGCCACCCACTCGAAGTGGCAGCCCTCTAAGCAGACGAAATGGCAAAATGCTGTCCTCAGCCAAGAGTCTCTAATGTTCCCCTTGTCGATAGTTGGGGGCACTTGGCCAAGGAATAAGGTAAGAGCCTCAGGGATCCGGCACATGTCAGGGTTGAAGGGGATTGGGTCGTTACCTACGTGGATCCTAGTGATGAGTGTGAAGTCCTGTTGTGTGAGCGCCACCTCGAATGCAGGTAGGTGGAACGTGTTGGTGGTATCACACCACCTCACCACCAACGCTATGAGCTGAACCCGGTCCTTGTTGGTCTCCTCCAGCATGGAAATAAACTGACCGAATCTAGCTCATTCTATAATCTCTTGGCTCCTCTACGGAAGGGCTATGTACTGCTCCAGTACATCAGACAATCCCCCAAACCACGGATATGGAGCTTCCTCTAAAAAAAAAAAAAACGAATCTGTGAACGAAATCAACAACAATATGCACAATAACATGATAATTTAAAATGATCAAAACTGAAACGTGTGATGTTATAACCAAAGAAAGAACACAAATACTCAACTCAAAATTTTTGAAACACCTAAGTTTAATCTCCCCACACAAACATGCAAACTCAACTTGAATAAAACACCCAAAAACCCAAACACCAAAACCAAAAAAAAAAACTCTTCAAATGTTTCAAAATCAATGCTTTCAAACCATGAGTCGATTATTTTCTCAAAACTTAAGAAAAAAACAAATAAAAAACTTTTTTCTTTCAAAGGAGACCTTTTCACACGCCCCTCCTCACGTATTCAAAACACGCATAGAATGTCCAATCCACTTGGTTAAACATTTTTCTAACAAGTTCGAACATTCAAAAGATTCAAAGAATTCATATCAACCCAATTCATCGATACTCCCACAAACTTAAGAACAAAGAATGGCCCCAAATCAACTAAGTACATTGTTTCCCCAAAATCTAGAATTTTTCAAATTTGACATGCCTCTACTTGATCAAACATCCACAAAATAATTTAGAAACATTTCCTAAATTTTACGTGTTTTCCTTAAAGATACAATTGTTCAAACATGACCTTTCCAACATGGTAATTTAATGGCATCTAACAAATGTTCAAATTCCCAGTGAGATTTATACAGCACAATTCGAGACCCTGCAAATCAATAATGACGTAGAACCATTACTCTTACATGAAACCTAATCATTTTTAAAAATGCTCATTTTCTGATCATGGTCCGAAGGTTGGTAACATCCAATTCAATCCAATTCAATTCATTTCAACCCAATTCAATTTAACCCAATTCGATTCAATTCAATTTAATTCAATTCAATCCAAATCAATTCAATTTGACTATATGAAAGTCAATCAATCCGAACTCAAAATGTTTAAATTCAATTCATTCATTACAAATTCACAACAACTAAACATCCAACCCTAAAAAAATTTAACTCAAAGTTCTTAAGTTTCACATAACAGGTTCATAATTTTGAATTTGTTTGTGCAAGTAAATGAGTACTCATGCAATTATCATCAATCACGAAAGAGAAAAAGAGAAAGAAAGTTTTTTAACATATCGACAGATTCATGACCGAGAGATGGCTCTCCCGACCACGAAGAAGAATCTCGCACTGATCAGCGATGTCGCGTAGGAAGACTCTCTCCATCCCCAGCTTGTTGAGCCGATGAAGAAGAGGAATGTACGCAAACGGATCGAAGTGCTTCGGCATACCCACCGCCTCCACCCATGGAAAAGTACAATAATAGAAGAAAAGAGAGAAGAAACATGATTGGGAGAGGAAAAGAGAGAATTCGAAAGTAGAGGGAAAGAGAGGAGAGATCAAAAGCCGAGAGATGAGGAAAAGATTGAGAGAGAGAAACGATAAAAAGTTTTCTTTAGCTAGAATGAAAAATTTGAAAACACCCAAAGCTGTTAAGGTTACAATGGCCTCATGGCCACAAGGTTTGTACCAATCACTTCACAACCATGACATTCGAAAAAAGTTGTAGATTCCCCTTCTGACAGCTCCAAGTAATATCTAAAGTTTTACATGGCTGCAACATCCTAACGCAATGGCCGTAATAAGCCTAAGGTTATTTGTTACGGCCATTGTTAGAGACAAAATTGCCAAGATCATTATTTTTGTAAATAATTTTTGGTAAAAAATTAACTGAATGGGTAAATATTGAAACGGGCTCCAGAAAAAACTTTTGATGTCGAACGATTAAAATTAAAACCTGTGCAACCACAGTTAATTTAGAAGAATACATTTTACCAGTCAAATTTTCAACTATAATTTTGATTTCAAGTTAAAGCTCCCGTCAGACCTTTTACTGTATTCCCTTATGCGATTCCTGAACGTAGTGTGTGCTACGGACTATATGGAACTTGT
>JAULJZ010127361.1:0-11017 GCA_032270985.1 Heliamphora pulchella | reverse complement strand
TTGTTGAGCAATCACAGCCTGATGTCACTGAACCGTTGTCAGAAGAACAGATTTCTATGCAGGTGCTTGGAAAGAGGTATGTCTATCTAAAAGGTATAGGGAACCATAAGAGAATCGGTTCATCCTCCACGTTAAGGAGCCTGATCCAGAAGTGATTGCTTTGCGAAAGCAAGTGGAAACATTTCAGAGCATTCTACACGTGTTGGCAGTAAAAACAGGCGTTGATCCAGCTAGTATTCCAGGTTTAGTTCCAAATAGCGAAGGCGAGGATAACACATTTTGTGGAGAGCATGATACCACTTTTCTTGGCTAAATTAAAGGTGGAATTTCAAGAAACTTATCGATTGAAAGTATTTTTTGGATATTAGGATAAATAGTTAGTGGATATATTTGGATACAATGGGGTGAGAAATTGCTTTTTGAATGCATATCAATTTTTTTTATAACTTTTTGGTTACATATATTTTGGGATTGAAGATTATTTTTGAATTTTGGAGATATTCATTATTGGTGATTACTTTTCAAATTTGGATATATAAATTTTATGTTGATTTGAATGGAATGTATGTGAAATGAATTTACATATTATACATGTTTGTGATTTTTTTAATGAGGTTGAATGATATATTACAGAAAAATCTAAATTATGTTTTAGCCAAATAAAAAATAAAAAATTAAAATAAACTAATTTGTGAAAACAAAATATATATATATATATGGCAATGAATAGAAGTGTCGAAAAAAGTTTACCATTAACGACACATTTATTTGTGTTGGCAAAGTATCAAAATTAAAAATATTATAATTACTTTTGCTGACAACTTTGACATTGCTAAAAGTGCTAAATCTACCCAATTTTTATGTTTTTTTGCCGATGAACTTTGTATTTGCCGACACTGTTTTAACTTATTGGCGACGCACAATTATGTGACCAAATCTATTACTTTTGCCGATGCAATGTATTAGCGACGCACAACTGTGTCGCCAAATCTATTACTTTCGCCGACGCATGAGGTACAAATTGGCAAAAACTTTTCTCGACACACTTTTGCCGACGGATTGGCGACGCACTGTTTTGGGTTGCCAAAAACTTTTACCGACCCAATTGGGCTTTTGCCGACAGCTTTGTTTGTGCCGCTGAAAGTGCATTTTGTTGTAGTGTAGTCCTCCTCATTATGTAAGATGTGTTGATGTGATTATGTGTGTTAGATTATAGTGTGGTTAAAGATGGTTTTGTTAACGGGAGATGGGTTGGCTTCGACTTTTATACTGATGTCGCTCCTTACCCTTTGTTATAGAAAGCGATGTTACCGCGAAAGGGTAGAGGCCGAGGTCGCGACCAAGGTAGTGCGTATGCCCAATTTTTGGGAGAAAGGAACGTGCATGTCCCATAGGGATAATCGGGCAATCTTGATGTGATCCGAGAGATGCTCGTGACGCTATGAACTTTGGCAAAGGCGGTGTCACGCCTCAAAATCTGGGTCACGTGAACCACTCAAGAAATACCCGATTTGTGATACCAAGATCCACCCAAGCCCAAATGGGTCCAAGAACGTAAACCAAAAACGGATTCAAAACCTTTGAAAAATGCACCTCCGAGAATTTATTTTAGGCAAAAGAAACACCCAAAAGAATATGGTCAAGGTCCCCAAGAGCCAAGGTTTAAAACAAAACAACCAAAGTTTTCAAAATCTGCCCAGACCGCTCGATCGGTCAAAAGACCGCTGGAGTGGTCCTTGCCTGTGCTCGGTTCTTTCACTTACCCGTAAAACAACCGAGAGCTTTCAAAACCTAACGTTTAACGACCACCACTTAACCATTTTACAATCTTTTTGAAAACCTTTAAGGCTTCACTAAGCAACCTAAAACATGCCAAAATAAGGTTCAAAACCTTCCGCGAGGCACATGAGTTGATATTGAACATAAAACCAACCGAAAACCATTTAATACAACTATGAAACTAAAACAGCTAACCCAAGGTTCCTCTCATCCTCTTACAATCATATATGTATTGGCATCATGGCCTTAAGACTTACAAAACATATGCTTTCAAATCCAAACATATTACACAATTACATGATCCAATAACAAATCCAGTATGAACTACCGAATAACAAAAATTAAGAGTTTTGCATTCCGCCACCTCCGAGGATCCTCAAGATCAAGCCACATGATCTTTTTCACCTAAAAGGTTTTAAATCCAACAACGTGAGCCGAAATTTAATAGGAATAGACTATCATGAATTAAAAGTAAAACATGCTATCATGGATTATAAAAACAACTCGACTACACAAGTCTCAAAACAGTTTTTCATTCTCAAAACCACAAGTTTTTATATAATCTAATAACGTCCAACAGTTTAATAACATAAACAGCGCGTTATTTTCCAACTAGGTTTTCCACAACCACCGTTGATTTTTATGTACCAACCCTGTCGCCCCGGGGACAAAGGTAACAACTATAAGCTTCATCTGTTAACCTAGGCTCGGGGCATCCAATGACTTACTAGGTAATGACAAACTCTATACATTATTACACCAACAAACTCCTCTTAATGGGGCAATCACATCATTTGTGAGGATTAACTCGAAAGAGCAAAGCACCTACCTTGCGCATGTTTTTGGACCTTCACCGAGGAGCAATTGAGGCCCAAGTAAATGTTGGATCAAGCGCTTACCATCTCGCCAAAACCCGCAGGTAATGATGAAGGCGCAACTTATTTTCTTAAAGGGTCTAGCGCCAAACGCCACAAGTCGACTATGACTCGGCCTGTACCCAGGACCTCCGCCACGGCAGGATGCTGGCCCAAACCCTGGCCAACAATCCCCCCCAGCACCTGCCCGCAAAACCCGCAAGCAGCATGCCTTACTGTGGGGAATCGAACTTGAGACCTCGCTCTGATACCAATTGTTGGATCAAGCACTTACCATCTCGCCAAAACCTATAGGTAGTAGTGAAGGCGCAACTTTATTTCCTTAAAGGGTCTAGAGCCACAAGTCCACTGTGACTCGGCCTTTACCTGGGGCCTCCGCCACAGCAGGATGCTGGCCAAAACCCTGGCTAACAATCCCCCCCAGCACCTGCCTGCAAAACCCGTAAGCAGCATGCCTTACTCTGGGGAATCGAACTTGAGACCTCGATCTGATACCAATTGTTGGATCAAGCGCTTACCATCTCGCCAAAACCTGCAGGTAGTGGTGAAGGCGCAACTTTATTTCCTTAAAGGGTCTAGCGCCAAGTGCCACAAATTGATTGTGATTGGACCTTTACCCGAGGCCTCCGCCACGGCAGGATGCTAGCCCACACTTTGGCCAACAGTAAACACATGTTGAAGGCAAAACTGCCAAGATCATAGTTTTTGCAAACAATTTTCGATAAAAATTTAACTGGACGGGCAAACGCCGAAACGAGCTCCAGATAAAACTTTTGACGTCGAACGATCAAAATAAAATTCGTGCAACCAAAGTTAATTTAGAAGAATACCTTTTTACTGGTCAAATCTTCAACTACGATTTTGATTCCGAGTTGAAGCTCCCGTCAGACCTTCTACTGTATTCCCTCATGTGATTCCCGGATACAGTGTGGGTTATAATCCTCTGAGAACTCGTACCGGTAGAACTTAGACAGCTTTAGTCTTAGAAGACAAGTTATGAAACTAGTTTAGCCTACCCGCATATTTATAGGGCTACAGCAGGGACCTGTGGAGTAATTATTAGTAAGACTTCTAGTGGAACACAGACACCCATCAACTATTTTCGCAATTAAGCAAACCTCATAGCGGTATCTGTAATTATGAAAACCTTGCAGCGATTTCTGTAATTTTCATAAAACACTAAATTACAGTTCACACCACTAAAGAACTGTAACTACATTCTTAGCCATAATCTTAAGACCAATTTGCATTGAGCTCATGCTATTAAATACTTAACTCATCTCCCCATGTTAAGATTCCCGACACCCGCTAATTAAATTTAATTACTGATAATTTAATTTAATCGGCATCTTTAAAATTTCTTAAACCCTTCTGCTTAACTTATTTGATCGCCGGATAATCAAATCCACATGCAGAATTTGGCCCGGTCAAAACTTATAAGCTTCCTTAAGGGGGTATCGTCAATCTCGATCATTTGAGACGTGGATTCCGTCAATTATTAATATTCACCATATAAATAATATCGTTATCCAATTCACCGGAAATATAGACCCGTATAAGATCGCACCCTCTAATGAATCAAAACAACGAATATTAAATATACACAAATCAATAATTATTTCAGGATTAAGAGCATAAGCACTATTCATAATAACCTTGGAGTGTCAATTAATTTATATAGTTAGTATAAAATTAATTACCCCAACGTGTCCCATTTAATACACACAAAGTGTACTAGCACAGAGAGTCAGAACAATAGACGACACTATTATCTGTTTCACGTAACCAAGACAAGTCTACTAAACTCTGTACTACAATCGTACCGATGGTATGCTCATTTTCATCTAAACTGTGAACATAAAACTTATATTCTGTAAAAACTTAAAATCTGATCTTCTGTATGTAAGCCGTACTCTACACACCAGATTAAATATTATACAGAATATTGGATATCCGTGCATAATATTAAAGAAACGATATACATACATTACTCATAAAGATTCTCATAAAATAGAAAATTAATTTTATTAAAATAAAATTAAATACTAAAAATATGATTTTTAGTATACCAATTCTTACAACACATTGTTACGATACATCTAATGAATCATTAAAAAGGCACACATCACGACTATCGAAACGTTTGTACGCACACAGCCATGTACAAAACGTCAAAAAGGCACACAATTATGTCATCCATATAATCATGGAGATCAACCAACATTTTCAAAATATTTCCATCATCCCAACCGAATCATTTAAACCAAGGCTCAACCCCAAGGGTTAGCTTCAAATATCAAAAATCATGTTTCCGCAACATATTTATAATACCTTCCAGTTTTCAAAACTTATCTTTTTGAAAATTACGCACACATACATCCACCAACTTTGTAATAAATTTTAGGACCGCAAAACATGCTTTTCATCCAACCAAACAAGGTTTAAACACAAAATTCAACATTCATAGCATTTTAAAACGGTAAAAATGCATATAATCACATACTACATACTTTTAATGCAAGATAGTCTAGAATCCTATCGGATGGAGTTAAAAACTCTAAACCTTAATCACTGACGAAAAATCAAAGTTGCCGAAACAAGAGTTGGAGGATTACAGTTCCACCCTTGCAACGCCAAATTATGTGAAATAATTAAGATTTGTTCACGATAATGGTCGTTGGCACTAATCGTATGCTTGTTAGTACCCGTAGGTAATTGTTGTAGGTTGCTGGGAGGAGTGTGAGGTGTTCGGCATAACATTCCATTCATGTATACATCTTTAGTTCGGAGCCCCTTTCAGCATTAACCTTTCGAGCGGGTTGGTGCCAGAAAATTTTTTAAATGGGAAAAAATTGGACAACTCGAGCGGCCCAAGGTCCGCTCGAGCGGACTATCGACAGACCTAATTTAAAGACGCAAGTTGAGCCTTTTGTTTTCATTCTCTTCTCTCCCTCATCTCTTTAAACAAGAAATAGAGACCTTAGAAGTGTTCTTAGGGCATCCTTGAGCCCTTCCCACCCTCCCTTGGTGGATCCCTTGCTCACCTCTTGACTCTACATTGTTGGAAGACTACTCTAGGCGTCAAGAGCTCCCTTTTCATCAAACGTTTGGTGATTCTCTTGGTTGGAGCTTGCTAGAGACTTGGTTATTGTTGCTTGAGAGTTTAAGACGTATGATCTATAACTATCTATGAAGATTTATTAGATATGAGTTATATATTTTGAGTTTATACATGAAAGCATGAAAAATTTATGTTTTGAAAATCCTGTGTTAGGGTTTGAAGTAAAAGCATGTTGAATCTTGTGTTTTCTAATGATTTGTGGTAGATCTATCTTGATATTGCTGTTGGAGAACAACAAGCATGTGATTTCAGAAAGCTAGGGTTTGATTTGAGCCAAAATCATGAAAATTTGGGGCTTTCTAGGTTGTTGGGTTCAAATGATGAAATCGATTGAAATTTTTTGACAATTGGGCTTATGTTAAGCTAGTTTTATATATTTTTTATAAATTCATATCATGCATAAGAACCTATGGGTGTCAGGTTGGGGTTTTCAAATGAATCCTTCAAATTGACGAATGTAAATGATATGAGATGTTGATTTGGGGGGTTTTGAACATTTTCATTCGAATATATGAATTACGAGAATATTAAAAATGATTGAGCACCTTTAACTCCATGTGTGTGTTCGGTTTGATGAGAGGAACAGGGTTTAACAGTTGGACTCGTGAGGGTTGTAATGTGAATGATTTTGATCGTATTGTGTTTGATGAGAGGAACCATGTTTGGGTTAGACTCAAGTGTGAAATTTTAGAAATAATGAAATGGACGAACCGATTTAGATCCCAGGATCATTTAATTATGGGCTAATTCAGCTCCTCGGTGAAAGACCGAAAAACTATGCAAATTGAGTGAGTCGTGGCGGATTATAGAACGCATCTATCACTTGGCGGGTCGCACGCGACCCGGTCGGTAGTAACCATGCATGGGTCTATACGTTCACGACGGGTTATAGAACGCATCTATCACTTGACAGGTCCCATGTGACCCGGTCGGTAGTGGCTATGCATGGGTCTATAGATTTGCCTGGCATCGATTCTTAAAAACTTAAACCATGAATTGGTTTGGATTTAAAAAGAGTTAAAAGATGCACAAGTGTGTGTGTGCGTGTGTATGTGGATAATTGAGAACTAGAGATAGTTTGTGATGATAAGAAAATGGAAGACTAAATCGGAGTTGGTTTTATAAATGAAAAATCGATTATGTGAGTGAGATTTTAGTAGAAAATGAAGGTTAGTTTTGGAAAAATTACGTGTTCATTTCGCATAACCATCCTCGTATGTCATGCATATGTTCATCGTTAGTCAATTTTCTACGAGTCTCGGCTCATGTTGTTTAACAATATTTCAGGTGATAACGAAAAGAAAGCCATGGATTGAGAAGCACGGTCTAGGAGACCCCTTTTGTGTAGTTTTGATAGAATTACATACTCATCGATAGCATCTTTTGAGGGTTAAAATTTTAAATATAATTCTTTTTGGAAGGATGTAATTTGAGTTGGTGTAACCCATTTTGTAAGGCCCTAAAGTTATGATTTCATATCTTGTACGCATGTGAGGGCATGAGCTCATAATTTGGATTTGGATTCCTCTGTTTTGGGATGGAATACTATGATTTCAAACGTTAGAATTTCGAGTTTTTCGGTTGAATGGAGTTGTTTCATTATCAAATGTATGTTTTACTTCAAATTTGGACCTATTCTAAGGCATGTTTAAAATTTGTGAAAATCAAGTGTTTTTTTCTCAATAATTAGAAAAATTTTCAGATTTTGGCTAGGAAGCCCTTGGGTACCTCACCACTCGAGCAGTGGAGGGTCCGCTCGAGCGGACTCCTGCTGTGTAGAAATTTTGGGACTGTTGTTTTAAAAAGGGAGGTTTGTTTGTATCTCTAGGACATTCTTCAGAGTTTATATTGACCTGTTTCTGGGAGTTATTTGTAAAGGAAATTTACTCTTTTCACCCTTATCTTTAATGAGAAAATTGAAAGTTTGGTTTTTTTTCATAAAGTATATTTTTCTTTTTCTTTGCAAGTTCTTTTGGGTTGGACTTCTTAAATCGGGTTCTTTTCTTCATAAAATCACATGAACTTATATTGCTATGAAATCGGGGCGTTACACACACACTGTGTGTGTGTGTGCACGCACGCGCGTGTTGGTGGTGGTAATGGGTGGTTGTGGTGGTTGTGGCTGTGGTTGTGGTGGTTGTAGCTGTGGCTGTGGCTGTGGTTGTGGTTGTGGTGGTGGTTGCAGTGGTTGTGGTCTAGTGGTGTTGATGATAATGGGTGGTTATAACAAATGTCTTATTTCTTATAATATCTCATTTAAAAAATAATGATATATTTGTAGTTATACAAATAAAATATATTATTTGTTCAAAAATGATGAGACATTTACATATTTAGATACACATTCATTTGAAAAATATCTCATTTATATAAAATGTCTCATTTTGAAAAATGAGACATTGTTATGAAATTTCTCATTTGTTCAAAAAATTGTCTTGAGGCATTTCCTAACAAATAAGATATTTGATAGCAATGCCTTATTTTCAGAACTAGAATGAGACATTCATAACGAATGAGACATTTCAGATCTAGAACGAGAATTTCTCGCTTTCCTATTTATCTTCGAAGAATTTGATGGTGGTGGCAGTAGAGAGTGGTGGAGATATGGTGGCAGCAACATCGATGGCGGTGGTGGCGGCGGCGGCGACGGCAGCGGTGGTGGTGGGAAGTGGCAGTGATGGTGGTAGTGTGACGACCCAAAAATTTTTGGATTCATCTATAGCGACAAATAAAATACTAAGCAATAAAAACGCAAAATCTTATTCTAATATTTCTCAAAAAAATAAAATTAAACAAAAATTTTATTACATCATTGTTCATGCAGCGAAAAATAAAAATAACTAAAAACAAAAAAAAATGCAGATAGTAAAGACTCTGGTGGCTAGGTTCACATGAATCAAAGCTCTATCTGTTCTTCTTTTTTCTCCTCTACGACGTCATCCTGCACTTCATAACCTGGTGTTTGAATCACTAAGGCAACATAAAACGAAACCATGCGTTTGAAGAACTCAGTAGACTCATCACAAGTAAAACTTGCATCGATAGCTAATCACATCAACAAGTAGCAACAAATAAACAACAGATATATCAAAATGCATCGTGATTTAATTAATTACTAATAACTCCAACTAGGATTATCCTGGAACACTACCCAAACACATTTTCTCATCATCATCAACATCAAATCTAATGCACGATAAGTTTTTACGGTTCTATCCAGATGATATCCTAGAATAATAACAAGACCCAACCTACGGTCTATTTTTACAAGATAATCATCTTAGAATTACAACCAAGAACGCATCTGTATCTGCCTGATAAGTTACCCTAAAATATACACCGGCACAGCCTACGGTGGGTGTTTGTCAGGTAACTTATCAAAACTTAAACTTCGCTAGATATTATCAAAATTCGAACGCCGGCCCAGTCTACGGCGGGTGCACCTTGATAATATCCATCACCACAATAAACCACGATATACAACTAACCTCTCGGAATTAACCCCGTTACGATTATTAGCATGCGAAATTTATTTATGCAACCCTCCCGATGAACACGTTCTCAATAGTTAAAAATCATGCTAAAATCGATAATCAACATGCGATACGAAACATGTTTTAACGAAAAACGACAACTTAACATGTGATCATCAATAACAATATAAGATATCTAAACATGCATGAATCGATAAACAATTAATCTTATAATCAAGCAAAATGTGTCAAGTGTCAGATTGAATCCGAGTTTCGTATTTACATAACTTTTTTTAACAATATAATCTTTCTGGAAAAAGAATTTAAAATGCAAAACTTGATTATTGGTTTAATTTTGTTTAAACGAATTAAAACACATTTTTAAAAAATAATAATTTTACTTTTTCTACGAAACCCGATTAAAATTTGACTAATTGAATAATTATTTTTAATGAAGTGAACCTTCTTAAATTCAGAATATTTATAAAAAATATTCAAAAAATTCAGCAACTTAATGATCATAGGATTCATCGAAGTAATTAAATATTGAACGACGCAAAACTATTGATTTGGTTTTTTTTTTTTTGTTTTCGATTAATTGTTTACATTAAAAACAATCCCTTAATATCAGAATAATCATCATACATATTAACATGCAGTAACTAATTGAAATTAAAAATCAAAAGAAGTGAATAAATACCGATGCGTTGCGAAACTAGTGATTTTGGTTACCTTTTTCAGTTTTTTACGACGGCACGACAATAACAGCTTCGATTTGAGAGGAATGGTTTAGACTCTTTCTTAATTCTACAAATTCAGAGGCTTATTCTCCTCTGTTTCTAAAAAAAAACGAAGAGCGATTGGAGAACGAGAAGACAAAGGAACGCTAGAGTAATCGAATATTATTTATAACGATCAACAAAAAAAATAAACGCAATTTAGATATTACCGGTTGAAAAAAGAAACCGTTGATTATCAAAAACGCGACACCAGGAGTATGCTTCTAAAAAATCATGACGATCCGGTCGCTGTGATCTGTAAAAAAACGCAGGCTGATTTTCCTCCCCCGAATTTCTTCCCAGCGGCAAACTGTTGTGTGATTTACTGAACCTAAGCTAATGCGGCACAGTGATATTATACTTAGGCCCCAACCCTAATGGTATATGTATATATATATAGAGAGAGAGAGATAAAAATTCTATATGTATAAATATAATTATTTTATTTATTTATTTCTTAATTTATTTTGCTTTCCAAAAACAAAATTATTATAGCTTTCTAAATGATATTTCTTTCATAAAAAGATTATTACCTTCCCAAAAAAAATTATTATGCTATTAAATTATTTATTATTAGGGTAAATTACACTCATCTCCCTTAAAGTTTCGATCAAATATAGTTAAACTCATATTTTTGGACAAATTACACTGACACCCCTTATCGTTAATTACTTTTGAACGACGTTAATAAAAAATTTTAATTGACAAAAATATCCCTCCCCTTCTCCCCAATCTCTCTCTCTCTCTCTCTCTAATACATCAAAAAAGAAAAAGAAAAAAAATAAAAATATGATTAATTAAAATAAATAAATAAGTAATTATAAATTTTATTTTTATAAATTAAATAATAAAATTTTTATAAATTATATTAAATAAAATTATATTATCAAAATTTCTATAAAAAAAATTATTTTATAAAATATATATTATAATAAATCTCTCTCTCTCTCTCCCCCATAAAATATATATTATAATAAATCTCTCTCTCTG